>JACXSJ010004316.1:0-14212 GCA_014851325.1 Pentalonia nigronervosa
CCAGTCCTAAGCCTGGAGAAAATGTGAAGGAAAATGTTACTGCCACCTATATCATAGTTACAGGTAGTAGGACGGAATTCGGACATAGTTTATCCATCCCCGGGACGGAATTCGGACATAGTTGCTCCGCCCCCGGGACGGAATTCGGTCTTCGGTCACGGAACCATAGGGGGCCCGGGACGGAATTCGGTACCAGCCAGCTTGCTTATATTCTAGTGTAATAACGTAAAAATAAAGAGATTTAATAAGTTAAATTAACGTTAGATATTACCTTCTACACTTCTCAGTGCTGGTGAATGGATCAGATGTAAACATTAAAATTACGCCATTGCCTTCCTCCAGATATTCGGAGGGCTTTCGAGGTCGTGTATTTGGGAATTCAATCAAATACACCGTACAATATAACTTTATGTGACGAATATCCAAATCTGATACACGTAGTATATTATAATATTTTAATGTGTCTCACACTCTTACCTGGTTCGCAACTGTCTATGGACTACGCAGTAGTAGGATAAGGTAACATAAAGTAATTACTCAAAATACTTGAATCGAAATAATAAAAAATTCACTGATCACTGTTAGTTAAAAAGTGGTCCAGTTGTCGCTCGTGGATTCAGTATTAGGTTATTGCTAGGATGGCTAGTGCTCATGCACTGGCTGGAAACGATACGGACGAGCTGCCCAGAGTCGGGCGACTTTATCAAAAGCTCTCGTGTCTCCAAGAGACAGATTTCTCCTCGGTGACACGGACTTTTTATGGTCGTTCCTTTTCTCTGGCGATCTATAAGGAAGCCACACGTGCAACATTTTAACGTTGCAAATACGTGCTTATTTCTTAATCCGTCATCGAATAATACGGATCGTCTCTATTGTCCGCGATGGAGATTTTATTGGGGGGTGTCCGATTTCTATGCGCGACAGTCTGGCCGTTATTTATTCATCTAATATAATTCATTAATTTGTTATAATGATGTGTGAGCATATCATTACACTGAGCACTTCAAATAATATATAAGCATTAAGCACTATTATATGAATTATAAATATTAAAAATAACTTTTATATAGGTGTACTTTAATTTCAATACTTACTTTTAAATTGCATTTCTGCAGCTGTTTCTTCCCAGTTTCCTAATTATGTTTCTATTGTGGTAATGTTTGGACTTTTTATTCCGCAACGCGTTGCGGTCATGAACAAAACTAATTAATTTTTCAGAATCAATCATCCTGACTAAAAAATGAAATTTAAAATACTTAATTAACCTTTTTTTTTAAAATTGAAAACACAGGTCCAACCAGGTCCATGGAATTGAACAAAATGAACAAAACATTGCATGTGTATCTAACTTGCAAGAAAAACTAGACGATAATAGTTCTATATAAATTATAAATATAAATATAAATTATAAATAGTGATAAAACACAAATATTTTCATCATATTGTCTAAAGTAGCTTATGCTGAAACGACGCAAAATGAAAACAATAATAACCTAAAACGTAATTGTTGTGGTCAGATTACGTACGAATACGTCCGACATCGGATGAAATCAAAATATTTTGTTTTTCCAAGTCGAATTCGCCCGGCTTGTTTTATCATCTTTCGACCGCGAGCGCGCTCTGTTATTCCGTGCTTTCGCGCTCCGCAACATCCAGTGTTTGTAAACTATAGTTCCATGGTTAGAGATAGAACCATAGAGTAAGAATATAGATAGGATAGAACCGTGATTATCGCAGTGGCCGACGTGGTTAATATTTATCATTTTTACCTTTTCATAACCAAGAAAACGGTAACAATACGATTGGTAACTACACGTTTCATATTATATACATTACATTTACTCAGCAGCTGTTTGATTACGTGAACATTAAACAGTAAATGTGAATACGTGATAAATGCAAAAGTAAATGTAAATTGATGAAATTGCTTTTATGGTTTACGCCAGTCTCGTCTGTGATGAAGTACCATTAAATTTATAAACTTTTGTTTTTCGTATTAAAAATGTTGGACCTTTTTACAATATTCAGCAAAGGCGGCATCGTCCTTTGGTGTTTCCAAAGTACCAGTCAAATTAGTCAATTTTTCATACCTTCGGTGAATTCGTTGATCAAAACTGTTATTCTTCAGGTAAATAATAAATATTTTTTGTCATAGCTTATAAGATGAACAATACGTTTCACTTATAGAGTTTTTTTTGTCAAATCATATTGACGTATAACTAAACAATTAAAAAAAAAAAAATTTCTATAAAACTAAAATATATTGCCTACTCGTATAAATAAATTATACTTGTCAAAGATTGAAATTATTTTAATAATTACCAATTATTAATTAAAATTAGTATAATAACAAGTAATTTATTTTAATGTAATAATGTTTCAAATCATTTTCATATTTTATAACTATCTGTTCAGTTTATGGGGATATTGTTATAAAATATAATATGTACTTATTTCAGGAAAGAACTAGTAGTAACAACAATTATGAGCAAGATTCTCTGTCATTGAAGTATAGATTGGACAACGAGTTTGACTTGGTATTTGTGATAGCATTTCAAAAAATATTGCAATTGTCTTATGTAGACAAATTTCTGGACGACATACAATTAGAATTTAGGGATAAGTATAAAAATGACTTGGCCCGAAAAAACTATTTTATGGTAAAGTTTTATTGTTTATTTATTCACAATCAATATTAATAATTTAATTTCAACTTAGGAATTTGAATTCAGTAAAAATTTTAAAGAAGTTCTCAAGTCTGCTGAAGAGTGGGGTAGGGCTCAAGCCTGTATTCCAAAGCAGATGCGTACATTCAATGAGTCTACAAAATCAAAAAAAACTGTGGCATCTATGATTGAACGAAAAGGAGATGATAAAGAAAATAAAAAAAATGGTAAGTTTAATTCTATGTATACTGCTGAATTAAATATTTACTAAATCCAAAGTCAAAAAAATAATAAATACCTTAATAATTTTTATTTTTTAATATTTGAATCATTAATGTCTAGTAAAAATTATTGAAACTCAAAAAAATGACAAAGAAGTTAATCATAATGGTGTTTCCTTTAATGAAGAAGATTTAATCACTCAAAACAGATTAAAAATGGCTCAAAAAATGGGTGCTATGAGTTCTAATAAACTAAAAAAAAATAAAGAGTATGTGTTAAAAATATTTTGTTTGTACTTTTATATTTTTGGAAATAATCAATGTGCCTGATTTAGGAAAGCGCCAAAACCGTCTCCTAAAGCAACTAAGCAACCACGTACATGGCCATTAGGTGGAGCAGCAAAAGATATAAGCTCTTTAGATTATACAAAAGATAAGCCAAATAATAATGCAGATAGTTCTATTGAAATTGAAACAAACAATGAGGTAAATAAATGTTTATCGATGTTGAATTGAATTTTATTTTATTGATATTTATATACTTCATTTGGGTTAAAATTGAACTGTTTAGCTAACTGTACCTTGTTGTGTCATATTCTGACCACTAGACGGCCCTAGACTAATGATTGCAGTAGGGACCATCTAGTGGTGATGATGAGCCAAAGTGACAAGTTACAGTAGTAAAAACTTAAGCTATACATTTTACAATTTTAAGAAAATAAATATATTAAATACCTATATAATATTTATGATTAGATTGTTGGACAAATGGTTGGTGGAATTAAAGACATAGAAATTGATAGTGACAGTGATGAAGAAGAGTCTTATGAAAAATTTGAAACAGCTGCTGAACGCAAGAAGAAGAATGATAGTAAAAAAAGCGTATTTTCCATGTTTAAGTAAATAATTGATTTTTTAATATTTTTATGAATTTATTATAATCAATATTGATTCATTTGTTTAGAGGTTTAGTTGGAAGAAAAAATTTGACTGTAACTGATATGGATCCAGTGTTAGAAAAACTTAAAGAACATTTAGTTGCAAAAAATGTAGCTATTGAAATAGCAACTAAACTTTGTGACTCTGTTTCCTCCAAACTTGAAGGAAGGGTAAAAATATAATTTTTCACCATTAATATAATTGTAGAGCATTTTAAAATTGATATTTACATTTTAATAGGTTCTTGGTTCATTCGAATCAGTGGCATCAACAGTTAAGAATACTATGATTGAGTCTCTAGTACAAATATTGTCACCAAAACGTAGGATTGATATTTTACGTGACGCAATGTTGGCTAAAAAAAATGAAAAGCCTTATGTTATGGCATTTTGTGGAGTGAATGGTGTTGGAAAATCTACAAATCTTGCAAAAGTATGGGTTGAATAAAATATTATTATTATTCAGAATTAATGGCATCTATTTTTTACTAATAATGGATTATCTATTTACTATTTTATCATATTTACAGATCTGTTTTTGGTTGATTGAAAATAATCTAAGAGTATTAATCGCAGCTTGTGATACATTTAGAGCAGGTGCTGTTGAACAATTAAGAACTCATACAAAACATTTGAATGCACTTCATCCGGCAAAAAAACATAATGATCAGCAAATGGTACAACTGTACGAAAAAGGATATGGTTAGTATTAATATGACATTTATTTTATATGTTTAATAACACTGTAATATATGACGTATATCCTTAAACTATAGTTGAGGCAACGAAAAATAAGCATTTTTCATTATGTGCCACGCGGCGGTTTATTAGTAGTGATTATCAATCTTTGAAACAAAATGCCCATGTTTTTTTAAAAGATCAAATTACTTATATAGGTATTATTTCATTTTTTAATTTATAAGATTTTCTTTTTATTGATTATCAATTTATTTTACATTTTATCATACAATCAAAAAATATTTACAACGGAAAAAATAATAAAATGGCAATTTTTAAATAAGTGTTTGAACATCATTTTCATTGTCGTCAGTTTCAAATGTTATAATGATCAACTCTAACAAACTATCTCTTAGTATCTCCTTCCCATTATCTTGATCCTGGATTGTCTCAGCATATTTGATGCATTTTTTCCAATGACGTTTGGATACCAAATCCAGCGCCTCGTGAGTGAGTCTTTCAACTTCCACCATTTTAAATGTTGAATTATTTTTTGCCACTTCGCCCTTTACTTGAGCCCATATAAGTTCAATGGGGTTATACTGACAATGGTACGGTGGTAGTCGTACTACTTCATGACCCATTGAACTTGCTATTTCATCTAGTTCTTACCTTTTAAATGACAATTTTAACAAATTTAAACATTCGTGTAGTTCGGCTAGAGTTTCCAATGGTGAGAAATTAATATTTTGATTTTTCAGCCATTCCTGCACCTTAGCTTTTCAATTATTACATTTTGTATAATTTTTTACTACATAGAATGATATGGTGCATTATCCATAACGATTACGCACAGTTCGGGATGTAGTTTTAACATATTTATAAACCATTTTTTAAACATATGATTTTTTTACTCTGACTATATGTATCACAATCTTTAAACGACATTTTTAAGTTATAAAACAAATGTACTGAGATATTCAACAGATTTAAATGACTTAAATGATTTAAATGACACAGCGCACACAAAATAACTGTTTATGACAGTAAAGTGTGTAAATCAGATTGAGAAAAAAATGTACTAAGGTGACTGCTATAATATAATTCCCTCTCCTAAACATATCCCTATAATAGAGGGTTAGAAATGTGAACAAGTGCATTCTGCTGTTGCAAGTGCACGGCAAGACACTATCTGTAACTTGACGATGAAAACTGTTACCACTCACTTTTCGAATATAATACAATAGGTATGATGTGTGGCAGCACGTCAACTGCACTATGTTGAGAATCATTGGTCATAAGAGCGAGTATAAACAACGGGTCGCAGGAGCCAGTGCTCATTTTTCATTGCCCTGACTATAGTAGAGTTGATATGTATGACATATTTATATAAATAAAGTTTAAGAGATAACTTTACAACAATCTTGAAGTCAGGTAAATTACCTAACTAACTAATGTAACAAACTATCACCCTATTTCCTGCTTAACATTTTTAGGAAAAATTGTTTGTTGAGTTTAACTGTTATCTTCATAAAAACTGTTTGTTTCTTCTAGTAGTATTCTGCTATTTGTCGATGACGTCAAGATATTTTATGTGATGTTGTCACGCAATGACTGTATAATCCTTCAAATTGTTTTATATAAATTTGTAATTTGGTGTCATACAGTTGCTTATCCTTTAATACTGGAAATACAGTTAATTCTTACTCAAAAATTAATATTTGATTATTGTTTTTGTGTGCAAGCGAAAATTCAGTAAAATTACTGGGGGTCTAATGCTCATTACATCTAAGAACTAGTGCTGCTCACTTTGCTCCTAATTATTAATTGCTAAAAGATAACTTATAATATTTTATAAACTAAACAATTCAAGCATAAATATTAAATAAATTACCTTTAATTAAAATGATGTGTGTAGCCTAAGAACATTTTGATTATCATACTTAGGCCTGTATTTTATTGTTATTTCTTTGCTGTATATTATAATTTCTCTTTATTATCTACTATTTTTATATAGTTTACTATTATTTACCATTGTTTAAGGCCAAATTGCATTAATTTTTAATAAATTATTATTTAATATAAGAAATAAAACAAACATAAAAATAAATATATTACCAATCGGTAAACAATAAATTTATGGTGATTACAGGAAAGGATGCAGCTGGAATTGCTATGGAAGCAATAAATCATGCCAAGGAAGCCAAGTATGATATAGTTCTTGTCGACACGGCTGGAAGAATGCAAGATAATGAACCATTAATGCGAGCTTTGACTAAAGTAATTTATTATTAAATGAAAACTTTATTACCCTAAATATATTTTTATGCGATTTAAAATATTTATTGTATGTGGGTTTTTAGTTGATTAAAGTAAATGAACCTGATATGGTATTATTTGTTGGTGAAGCGTTGGTTGGCAATGAAGCAGTTGATCAGCTGGTAAAATTTAATCAAGCCTTAGCAGATTATTCGTCTTCAGTTACTCCACATTTGATTGATGGAATTGTGCTCACAAAATTTGACACAATTGACGATAAAGTAAACTGATTCATTTTAATTTTAATAATAATTATATTAAAATAATGGAAATTCTAATTAATATACAAAAATAATTACATTTTAGGTTGGAGCTGCTATTTCAATGACATACATCACAGGTCAGCCAATAGTATTTGTAGGAACTGGTCAAACATATACAGATCTCAAATCACTGAATGCAAAGGCAGTAGTTGCTGCTCTAATGAAATGAAAATTTTTTTTGCTACACATTACATTTAACCAGTATCTTTAATAACTTGATTGACCTATAATACTTGTACTTCATGTAATTCTTTGTAATCTGGTGATAATTTGTTGGTTTTTTTATTAGTTATTTTATGAATGTTCTAAAATTTTTAATATGTGGTGAATGTTCATCCTACTTAATATTTATGTATTATTTGTTATTTTTCATTCCATTGTATTTTTGGTAATAAAAAATTGTGGGCACCAATCTATTTTATTTCTATTTATTTTTTATAAATCCCAAATTATACTATACCTATACTACTTAACATACAATATCCTGTCAATAATAATTAGTATATAAATTAACTAGAATAAAGTTTAAAATAAAACATTTAACATTTAAAAAAATTATAATTGTAAGTCCTTTTTTTTTATTTATTTATTAGAGAGGTAAACTGTCATAAGGACTCGAGTACAGTAAAGTAATAAATACATAATCTTAAAATTAATACATAACAAAAAGAAAAATGATTTAAAATAGGACAAATATATTAATAATATAAGTTTAAGTACAAAAAACATTAGAAGTTAGATAAAAAAACAAGTCAAAATACATGCAAATTATATATTTACACAAATTCATATATTTTCACCATAAGAAATGTAACCTATCTACAATTTACATTCAAAATGACCAAATACTCAGTTCTAACTTTAGACAGGAATCTTAATTTAACCTAACTAAATTAAGGTGCTAAACACCATACTTCATTTAATCCTCCCAATTCTTAAAATAAAACTTTATCAACTTTATATTTTTTTCATTTTTAGGGCATTTTAGCATGTTTGGGACAAGTTAAGAGTTTTTAAATCTAAAATTTAAATTTGAAATTGTATTTTAAGATTTTTCCATGGTTTTAATATAAATTTAAGAAATTATCAAGTAGGCTCTTGTATTAAATTATTAAAAATAATTTTAAACTACATATATGGAAATAATTGTTTCTTTCGGGTTAAAGAAGTCCAAAATTATCAGTTATATCTGTAAAACTTTTAGAGTACTTTAAAAGTTATTTAATAGTTTATTAATTATCATTTACACCAAAATTATTAAGAATAAAAAAATATTTTAGTGCATTATTTAGAATTTTTAGGGCATTTAAGTCCCAGCCCTAGTTATGACACTAAAACTACCGAGTAATAAATACAATTAACAATCTACTAAAACAGATGTATTATTATTGCTGCTTTAATTATTCGTGGATATGAAAACTGTGGTTATAACAACTATAACTACTTTTTTTTATAATACCAATTAGACTGGTAACTACAATTACAATTCGTTTGAATATTCGATACTATTGATTACTGAATTAAACTGAAATTCAGTTTAATGTACCTGACTCATAGAAATATTTTAAACCGTGCTAAATACTAAATATTGACAGTATTGTATACTTAAGTATTAATATCTAGTGCTTGAATTGAAGGAGTGTGAGGGCAAAGTCCCACTTCTTTTTAGAAAATATTTATTCGTACCCCTTCTAATTATATTCTAATCAATAAGACATTTAAATTATCAAGTACCTACATTCTTTTTATACTTTTGCATCTTTTATCTAATTTTTTCCTAATTTAAGCACTGATTATATCTATATATATCTACCAATATGCCAGTTTTTATAACAATACATTTTTACCTACCTATTTTGTACCTACTACAATTGCATTGTCAAAAATTTTTAAAAAATTTAAAAAATGCATTATAAAGTTGAATTTGTCAAAGAACGCAAAATAAAAATAAAAAATTAAGTATATTGTATCAAATTCCAGCCCTAATTAATTAAGTATATAATACCACGGACTAAATACAATTTAAAATACCTTAAACGCTTCACAATAATGTATGTCAGACGTAGTGTAGCAGTAGTGTAAATCTGGCACCAAGATGTTGATAAAATAATAACTAATTACTTTTTCATGATTTAAAGAAATTAATTTAAATCATGTACGTTTCACATGACAACCCGAGCCTTTGTTTAAGTAAAGCAGTGCAAGTAAACTATAGTTATAGACTTATAGTGCTACATTTAACTATCTCAAGTGCAACGGTGCTGGATCAGGTGTTACGATCATAGACATTAATTAGAAAGAAGAAAAGTGTAGGACTTGGGCCATATAATTATAAATTTTTAACTGCTACCAAGCCCGGATACTGGATAGAAACGAGTTACTGAGTTAAACTACATTTTAGTAGATAAATATAAAATTGAATTATAAGTCTAAACCGTTTAAACAGATTTAGTCTGGTAAAAGTTCTAAAGCTTTGTGGGATGGTACTTACCCTATCTGGTACTAACTACTACCATAGTCATTGTTGTTTAAAATTAAATACCTAAGTAGTTAGTGGTTAATTATGGTTAATATCAATGAAGTTTAATATTATGGTGAACCAACTATTAATGGGTTTTATTTGACAAAATTAAAATTTGATAGGTAGGGAGGGAAAGTTAAGGAAACTAAAAAATTACAACAAATTTTATTTTTGTAAATTCTGATTTATATTCAAGAAAATATAATAGTAATTTAACCACGCATAAATTTAATATTTACAAAAAAACCACATTTAATTCCATTCAACATTTTTCTTATAAATAATTAGAAACTACATAACAAAAACACAAAACAATAAACTTACCAAAATTGGCACTAGAAAAAAAAAACAATAACCCTTATATGTAAATTTAGTATTTGACAATATGAAGATTATTTTAAAATATTATACATCTTCATTTATTATACAGTAAAAATACATGGTTGATAAAAATAGCTTCAGAAAACTGTAAATATATCATTAATGACACAGTTTTAGAAATTATTTTATGATATAATGTTTTTTATATATAAAGAGTAGATTTTGTAACAAAGTGATTTAAAAACCTAAACTATAAAATATGATAAACAAGGTATGAACAGTCAATAAATCAATACAAGGTATGTTTTCTTTTTTAATTTAGATATTCAATCAAAATGTGTTTTATAAAAAAAAGTTTCAAGTTCTTATAATCATTATAAAAAAAAAAATTCATATTGATTTTAAAATAAAAAATTATTAAACAAATAATGAGCATTTTTAGTTAAAAAAAATTACCTTGTATAGTTTTATTGACTATTAAAAGACTTTAATTATATTCAGAGCTATAAATTCTATATAATTTTGAGTACTTTTTTATTCAGGTAAAATAGAAATTATATTTTATTAAATAGTTAAATGAACATACAAACTGATCAATCAATTTTATCTTTAGATGACTACTTTAGTTTTCTTGATTTTTCCAAGATTAAAAAATATTTGAGATTTATGATTTAATTAAATTTTAACTCTTTATCTTATTAGATTCAGTTGAGTAATGACCTCACTGAAGACGTATTTTTATACTCAAACTGAAATCTAAATTTTAGTTCAATACAGACACATCTTTAATATATTCCATATTGAGTATAATAATTTACAGTTAAATATTGAATTAAATATGTTATAGAAGTTAAGTACAAGTTATGGTAGTCACTAAAGTATAATAATAATTAATAATAAATTACATATTACCTATAACATTTTTTGTTTTTAGCATTTGATCTATAATTATAGTTAATTTTAACCAACTTTTTATGGACTGAATATACTAAATAAAAAAAAATCAACTATTAATAATATATTATTATATTTAGTATTCAAAATAGCCCTTATTTATTTTAATATTATTAAAAACAATTAACATTTTAAACATAGATAGTAGAACATTGGTCTCTTCGGTATAACAAATGTTTTAAATATAGTAAAAAAGATGAAGTTCAAATGAGTTTAACTTAATTTATTACTTCTAATAATTCTCATGACGAGTCACCATCTCTAGAAACAAAACTAAAACCATAATAATAATATTAATTCATACAATTATTAATATTTTGTTAATAATTTTTATGTTATGGTTAAAGTATAAATATTGAAAAAACTTAGGGTGGTACTGATAGTTAACAACTGCGGGCA
Source organism: Pentalonia nigronervosa (assembly GCA_014851325.1). NCBI lineage: Eukaryota > Metazoa > Arthropoda > Insecta > Hemiptera > Aphididae > Pentalonia > Pentalonia nigronervosa. The sequence continues at coordinate 11,281 of JACXSJ010004316.1, forward strand.
ATTTATAAAATAGGGCTTTTACCAATTGATATTGATAAATTCTAAAATAGTATAGTCAAATTGGAGTATAATTATTGCAGTTCAGGCTTTAACAAACAAAAAATAGCAAATCTTAGTAAATCTGCCATGATAAATACTAAAAGTCAAATATATAAAAAAATCTGAATTATAAACCTACTAGATTATGTAAATAGATTATTTAAAATAAAATTTGTTTCCTATTTTGTATTTTGATATTCATTGTGTTTTATTTGGTTATTTATTCTTTGTCATAAATTTATCATGATATAACTTTTGCTAGTCTTATTTGCATAGACTAAATTGAACTGTAAAATATTTGTATAACATTCAGATTTTTTTTATTTACAATTCTTATCAAAATAGGTACATTGTGTTTATCTTAAGATTTATTATTTATCATATTTTGTTAAAGCCCACAATAAAATAATAATTTGGTGTTTAACCAAACTATTTTATAAATCCTAGAATTTACCAATATCAATCTAAATTTGAACATTTTCTTGCAGTCAGCAATACTTTTAGTTTTAACAGTATTCAAACTTATATCTCAACATAATATGTTATGTTGAATAATCATTTACTTATAGATTCAAATAACTTACAATACTTCAGGCAAAAATTATTAAAATATTAATATAAATATTAAAATTAATCACCTTTCAGATAATAAACCATGTTGTGATAAAATTCCTCTCAATTCTTCATTTTCCATTCTTAGTTCATCATTATGCCTACTAACGGATTCCATTTGTTTCACACAATCCATCAATCTTTGATTGGTTGATTTTAATTCATTAATATAATCACATGCTTTTGCTAGAATTCCTCCTTTACTCTAGAATAAACAATAATAATTTATATTATCAGGTAATTTATTAATTAATACATAATGCTACTGTAAAATAATAAAATAATAATTAGTTAAATCTTAGTTATTATGGAAAATTAATGTTTTAATTTTAAAGTAGACTAATAATACATATTTAAGTTAACAAATACAGTACCTAAAATTAAAGCAAATAATTAAATAAAAATATTATATTTTTTTATAAATTCAATAATGAATTTAATATTTTTAATATACGACCATTTTATGAGTATTAATTAGCTTAATTTTCTTCATTACATTTAGACATGCTTCTCTAAATATAAATTTAAAAACAAAACTAATATATCTACTCATTTAAGCTGCATGTGATAAGCATAGTATCATACAATTTACCTATTATCCAAATTTTATTATTATTATTATTATTAATATCCTTGTAATTATTCTTTAAACAAAACTTATTTGAAAAATAGATATAAAATGTAACTGGTATTTTACCTGGTTATCATAATTAGATTTGTTTTCTTCCGCACAATCAGGTATTATTTTGCTCATATACATTATCCATTGGTTTATTTTATCACGTCTTCGACGTTCTACTTCATTATGTGTCAATCGTCTTTTAGCGTCCCTCTTTAAACATAATCAGACATTTAATAAAAAATATTTTAGTTAGTTTATCAACAGTCTGAATTTATAGATTATAATTTACAGTCTTAAAAATAATGTTGTAATAATAAAAATAGTTAATATTTTTCATATATTTAATGATTAGGTAGATAACATATAAAATATTATGTACATTGTGTTTAAATAATTTTAAATTACTTACAGTTACAACAGTACGATCAACTCGTTTTTTGGACACTTCACTATTGAGTGGTACAATTGGTCTTTTAACAGTTGTTGTAGTTGTAAATAAATCATTAATTGGTTGTACAACAAAAAATTGAGCTATAAATAATTAAAAAAAAATAAATATATATTAAAATTAAACATTAACTGTATAAACTGCTCACTAGCATTACTGTTTGGTCTGAGTTCATATTGTGTCATATTTGTTTCGTTGGTTTTACTCATAACAATTCCAGTTACGTTGCCATTTTCTATGACAGCGGCAGTAGGTTGTTCATCTACAGATTCAAGAGATCCATCATCATCAGTTACGATCAAGGTTTGTGCACCAAGAATATTTGAGTCTAGTTTAATAAGTTGACCATTGTTTGCCACTTTATATGTATTACTATAATACAGATTAAAATTATATAATATACTAATTGTCGTACATTATTTGAAGAGTTGGTGATTTAAGATCGAAATCAAGTTATAAAGCAAGTATTAAATATAGGTAATTTACCCAACATTTAGTGAATCATTATCAGACATTTTAATAGACATATTTCCAATCAAAATGTATTAATATTTTACAATAAACCTTAAGATAAAAATTAAATATATTTCTATAAAATTTGAAAGACTTTTAAGTCTATAAACGTAAGGAATAAGAATAGAATAAATATAGATAAAAAAATAAATTAGATTTCAATTTCAAATAAGATAATCTTTGAAAAATAAAAGTTAAAATATAAATATTTTGCTGGTTTTAAGTTGATAATGTTGATACAGAATCACACCACATGCAATTTTATCATGGAAGAATAAATTAACTATGCACGAAACCATAGAACTATTAGATTTAAATATAATATAATGACTATAGTATAGTAAATGTAATATAAAATGTAATTGAAACAATGAAACGGTGTGTCAATTCGGCATTCATAGATATTGGTAATGAATCTAATAAATTTAATTATTGTCAACTGACTTACTGACCACTGTCCATTGTTAATGCTCAATTTTTTTTTGGTCCGTCATGCACCTATAATACTTTATGTTTTATGTATATCTACTCTAATAAGTAATAATGTCGTTCTTGTATAAACTAAAGGTAAAAAAGCGTTGCGTGCACGCGTAAAATCGTAAAATTGCGAACTTCGGAAGATTATGATTTCGAAACTGAGGTTGACCGACACATTCTGATTGCACTGTGTCGATCTTAACTCGTTGAAAAAAAAAAAA
>JACXSJ010004318.1:0-14193 GCA_014851325.1 Pentalonia nigronervosa
ACATCACCTTTACCCTCAGGCCTACCACCATTCCTCCGGTTTACATAAATAATCAAATAATTCCAATGGACGATTCCGTTAAATACTTAGGCCTCCTTCTCGATAAAAGACTTACCTGGGCTAATCACATCAAAGCCAAAAGAACTTCTCTTAATCTCAGACTCCACAAATTAAGACCACTTCTCCGTTCCAAAACCTCCCTTACTAATAAAACATTATTATACAAACAAATTTTACGTCCCGCAATGACCTACGGTATCCAACTGTGGGGTACAACGAAAAACTCTAACTTAGTCAGATTTCAAGCATTCCAATCTATAACTCTCCGTGTCCTCTCTAACGCTCCCTGGTTCGTTTAGCAACCACACACTACATCAAGACCTCAACATACCACCAATATCCTCACTTGCCTCTCACCATTATAACAAATTCCATAAAAATACCTTCAACCATTCTAACCCACTCATTTCCAAACTTTCTTCTTGTTCAATTCCTGACAACCCCCTCCGTCGTCTCAAACGCAAATGGCCGCATGACTTATTAACAATGACTGGTACTAGTTTTAATTATAAAGCTACCTCCCCCCCTAAGTTTAAATTGGAAGTAATGTCACTGGACACTCCCTTCCCTCAAGTGTTCACGTCTAGTAACTATCAACACATTTACTTATTATATTAAATTGTATATAGATTGTAAATTTTCAAATAATAAAAAAAAAAAAAAAAAATTACAACGAAATAAATAACATTGTTTTTCTTCATTTAAATATATAACTTCGTTTAAATTTGTACTTAAAATGTCTATATTAACTTATTTTTATGATTTTTTGGTTACACTAATAAATACTTACAAAATATATTGTTTTAAATGTTCAAACCTTAGCTATAAAAACTGATAATTTTATGCATTTTTAACTACAAAATAATTTGCAAACATTCGAGATTTTGATGAATTTAGTCAAAATTTAAACTTTAAATACTTAAATAAAAAAAATGTACGTTTGTCTCTTAAATATTTTTTAAACCGCATTTAGAAAAATTTAAAAAAACTTTGTTTTAAATTTTTAATCCTTAGTTTTAAAAACCAAACATTTTTAAATTTTTAACTACAAAACAATTTTCAAATGTTCAATGATGAATTTTGGTCAAAATTTAAAGTTTAAATGCTTATAAAAAAATTGTGCTTAAGTATTTTTATTATTTTTGAACTACTATTTGAACAACTTATAAAGAATCTTGTATTAAAATTTCAAGAAATTTGATCAAAAGAATTTTTTTATCGATATTTAAAGAAAAAAAATTGAAAAAACAAAAATTTCTTAGGTCTACAATTAGCTCAAAAATTGTCAAAATATTTTTTAATTTTTTGTGTATAGAAAATTGTAATCTAAACATTTAGTGAAATTTTCAAATGTCTACGGTTATTTCTTTTTGAATTACATCAAAATAAAAAAATCGTTATCGGAGAAAACTGGTGAATATCCAATGTCTAATATCAAACGCTCATAAAAAATTAGTTTGACTTTCCGATAATATTGTAAATATTTTCAATGACCTTTATTTATTTAAAAAAATGAAATAAAAAAATATTGTTTTTTAAGAAAAAAAGTACATTCTAGTGGCCCTGCAATCTAACCTATATATTATAATTAATGGTCATGAAGTCAGTATTATTGTAATTAATATAAATCGTATGCTTGTGGTGTTGATACGAATGATATTAACTGTAATTTTGTTTTCAAAATTAAACATAATTTACACGGGAACTACCGCGGCTCGCGGGTAAAGAGTTTCAAAGCGTTTCGAGACCATAATATAACCTATTTTAATATATTGAAGACGACGACGACGTTAACGGTTCCCTATTATTTCTGCCGTAATAAAATACCTAATATACTTACCTATAACCGTACAAAGGAGTGTTTTCGGGCGGCGGACAGATAAGCCGGCAGTTAGGAGGTGGTGGCTATATAGGCAGGCATAGTAAGTTATATCGTTATTATCGCGGGTCGCGTTAAATAACTTCTTAGCGGCGGTGCCCGGTAGCAAGCAGCCGGTCAGCGGCGGCAATGAAATTTGTAGTTTTTATTATAATATCCCATAATAATAATAATAATAATAATATACAATATACATAATAATAATAATAATAATATTATATAGTTTTCACCGTCGTCGTCATCGTCCTATCTCGCTTAAAAACCGGTTGCTCCGGGTTCACGGCGAAAATAATAATCGAATCGAATGTAAACGTGCCGGCACACAAACGAGTTCCACACCGTATTCCAGTCATCGTCGTCGTGCTCATATTATATACAACACTTCTGCCGCTGTCCATCCGCGGTCTTTGTCCGATGCGCGTCGTATAATATTATTATATATTATTATAATATATAATATGTATATATAGGTGCACACGTCCTCGTGACAGTAACGCGTAATTGCTTCGTCCGCCGAGCGGCGAGCGGTCAGGGGCGGCGGTGGTGGAGTGTGGTGATAATAATAATAAACTGTACGATTTACGACGATTATCTAATGTTTAGGTATCGTTTTAGTATCGTTAACGCGAGCGCGATGGAAATCCCACACCGTCGCCGATTTTTGGAAAATGCGCCCTTATGTTATACGTTTTGCGATAACGTATATAATATGTTTGCGCTTTGTCATGTTTGATACAGAATTCAATTACCACGCCACTCACATCGAGAGCACCTGGCTTTAAAAACCCTTGGATTTGTGAAGAGAACCTGTTCAGGATTCAAACTAGTAGCTCCAATCAAGGAACCTCTACTTTGCTCTTGTATATATGGCCTTTACTTTATAATGCGATAGTATTGGATCCTTATAATTTGAGTTCATCCGAGCAAATAGAGCATGTGCAGCGAAAGTTCTTAAGTTTTGCTCCCTCTGTACTAAATATTGAACATGTACACACAACTTCATTTCAATACCTACTCTAGTCCCTTGGTCCCTTGGCCTTCTCTAGCTGACGGGAAGGATTGAAGCGAATATAAAATTTCTCCGTAAGCTATTAAATGGTGATATTGACTCTCCTATTCCCACTTGAATTACCTTAACTTTAAAATCCCATCATTTTTCTCTAGGGTTAACTCTCCTTTTCTTATTCCTGTATGCATTACTAATTAATTCCCTGAACCAACCCCTTGTCAGGATGATGAAGATTACCGACGAGGGCCCATCATTGTGAATAAATTAGTCCAGGAGTCCAGCTATGCTATTATTATAAGGTTATCGATTTATTATACTTATTTTACCTCTTATTGATATTAATGTAATACCTAGTCTATTCAACCTTATTTAGTCATCAATGTATTACCTAGTTTATTTGAATTATTGTCTAAATGTACTAAAAAGTTACTTTCATATATTATTATAACTTTAGGCTTCTCTCGTTATTTTTAAAAATAAAACAAAATAAAAATATTATTATCGTCTTCATATCGTGTAAGTATGCATCTCGACTAATGATAATATTGCAGTGCTCGATAATAAGTGCGTAGGTATATTATATAATGGGTATTTTCATATGTTATGCATATTATACTTATTATGATAGTATTACACATCTCCGTGCACATTTTTTCTATCATTTTGTTATAAGATCAAAAGAGACTTTTGCGATCGGTTCGATATTTTAAATATTACTGCACAATATTAGTGAACGGTTTTTCTTTTTTCGATAGTCATATATTCCGGAGAAATTCGACACCCGCCGATATAGGTTATATATAATTGATATATACGTTGAATAATAATTATAGAATGCAACAAGAACTGTTGGAACTTCTCAATAATTTTTTTGTTGATTGAAAAAAACATCGGAAAACAAATTCATTAGGTTTAATTTATAAATAATACTTTATATTTCGAACCCGTTTTTAGTATTTTATTTATGTACAGTGTACTCTCGATTATCCGTGAGCGGATAATCCGCGTTGCGGATTATCCACTGTCTTCCGCGGAATCGTCTACATACCTATATGTATAAAAAAATATATATTGTATCTCATTATAAATCATTATAGGTTTAATTGGGTTGTGAATTTGTGATAGCCGATTACTCGATAACCACGTAAAATACAATTTATTTTATATTAACACACGTGTATATTGTACATCATTATCGGTTTAATTGGGTTACGATAGTCGATTATTAATATCTATTAGTAGATGGATTATTAAATATCTAGAAAAACAAGACGATACAACTCTATGTGACAAGATGTTATTAAAAATACTTCAATCATAAGTTAAAAAGAAGAGTTTTCAAACGAAGAAGCAATAACTTGTGACTGATTTTTATTAATAATTTTCAATTTCAAATTCCAATTAATTTTTTTATTATAAAATTTAATTTTGCGGATTATCCACGGAATTCGTTTATCCGTGGATGTCCTGCCACCCTATTCCACGGATAATCGAAAGTACACTGTATATAGTGCAACTAGAATTTTCAAAGAGGAGAGTGATCAAAACTTTAACCAAATTTTGTGAAAGTTTTTCATGTCGTGTCATCATCAGAAATAATAAATAATAAGAATAATATTGTAAAGAAAAAAATATTGATGTATTTGATATTGTAGTATTTGTAATATTCTGCTTCTTCTTCTTTTTCGACTATTACTTTCGCAGTTTCGCTGTATTATTCCTCTATCAAACTCTATACTGTCCGCTATTGTTTCTTTATATACCAGCATTGGTTTAGATCATCGTTGATCCTGTTTACCCAGCGCTTTCTAGGGCTTATACTCCTAGATATTTCCCCGTTTACTTTTCCTACCAAAGCTTTCTTTTAGATTCCATTTGACCTTCAGATATAAAATGCCCACTCAATTCGTTTACTCATGAGTCATCAGTTATGCATAAATGCTGGGTTTTTAGTAAATTTGTTGTACTTCTTCTTTGTTCATTCTTCTTCTATACACTAAATTTTCTACAAGAGATTCATAAATAATTCTAAGTATTCTTTTTTTGTAACAAACCGTTTTTTCAAATAGCATTTATTTATCGCCTAGATACAAGTTTTGATTTGAACTATTTTTCTAAAGAACAATAACCTTTATTAGAGACATAGATCCTCAATTTATTGTAACATTACTATTTATGTTATGATTAATACAGTAATAACCGTAATACCTCATCTCTAACACAAGCCACATAATCTTACAGGAGGTGAGTTAAGCAAATATGTAATATACTAATATAATGTTTGTTTAATATTCTAATAAAAAAAAAAATCGAACTACCACAATATCATTTTTATAGTTGATAATTTATCCATATTATATTCTAGATTAAATAAATATATTTAATAAATTATTTTAAAAGTCTTAGGAGAAGCGGAGGAGAGGGGGGTGTTAGGACACAACCCCCCTTCCCTGGTTGCACCATTACTCATTTTTCATAAGTCATAATATATTATACATAATATTCTAACTAAAAGAGAGTTTTTATTTTTTTTCCAATTGACTTGAAGTAAATTCGTTTAGTAGGTAGGTATAATTCTTATACATTTTTGGTTAATTCTATATGACGTTTAATATGTGAGGATTATTTTCAATTTAATTTTGAGAATTCAATTCTAATTAAAATTTACCAAATCCTCATGTAAAATGTCACCAATGAGTGACTACTTTTTCTCACGAATGTCGCATGTTTAAATATATAACTCCGCACACATGCTAATTGTAATAACTAAATTACAGATTGTTAATTTTAAAATAAAGTAAAATAAATTTTTTAAGTCTTTTCTCTCAATCACTAAATTCTTAATTAACCAAATTATTGAGGCTAGATATTGATAATTATATAACTGTATTTTTCTTCCTGTTTTGTATTCAAACTGTAGACATTCTGGACTTACCATATTCATAGGCAAACATTGAATAGCTTAAAGGGGCTTAGCCCTCCAAAATATTTTCTAAATTAACCTCGTCAGTATAATAAATAATGTTAATACGTGCGGTAGTTGATGATATTTGTAGCATCTCTTCCTCAATTTTTATCCATATTTACGCCACTGCCTATCCTATATACCTAAATTCTTAATATGCGGAAACTTTTCCGTTAATTATATTTTCAGTATTAAATTATAAAATTATTAAATATTTAAACGCTGATACGTCATCGTATTTTGTCAGATAAAGTCAAAACCACGCGTACAATTCAGAGTACAGTTATTTAATAGAGAAAAAAATTGTACGAATAAGAGGTGGCCGGCATATGCAAGTACTCAAAGTCTCGAATTCACTCTGAAATCATTAAAATTCGTATAGATAAAATAATAAAATTTTAATTTTATAATATTATTATATACACAATAGATAATCGTTATGAGAACATTTTTTTTATCCGTATATAACGCATGTATGTCCAAATACACCATCGTCGCTTCACCGGTCCTGCCAATCGGTCCTACACAAGATGTTGTTTTTATATCTGCCTACATTATATACACATTATACTATTACATAGGTGGCTCTTGATGTGCGTTTCGTTTTTCATAATTTATATTATGCTCGACAAGGCCGCAGCACATATGATAATACAATATTATAATATGGTAACGTCGAGTGTTATTATTTTTTTTTTAATTTTATTTTATCCTCTCGGTCGACACACGTCGTCGTGTCGTGTCACCTCGTCGACGAAGGTGGTTCTCGCCTTCGCGGCGGCGGCGGCGTCCGCATTCCCCGGGGAGGCCGCCGCCGTCACTGTCAGTCCAAAAACCCGTCGTCGTTATTATATTATATACACACGTACGCATTATAATAATATATATATATATATATATATAAAATGTGTTTCTCGGAAATCCGCACACACTCGCACACGGGTGGTAGACCAGTCATTCAGCAGCGACAGAAGCCGTCGCGTCACAGTAATGAATTTTCGTGTGCGTACGATATATTGTGTGCGCGCACCCGCCAACAATATTATTATACATCGAGTAGAACGCGTCCCGAAACGAATCTGTATAGATGGCCACCGCCGTAGCCGGTATAGGAGGTATAGGTACTATAAATATTATATTATTGTGTGTATATATCGAACTACTGCACGACTGCTGTGATGCGCGTCGGTGCGATGGTGTTTGGAAATTATAATTATTATTTTCGACTGCAGAAAAAGATTGGGAAAAAAAAGTAACGACCAGCTACCATGCGAGCAGACAGAGTAAAATATCATGAGGTCCTTCGCGACGGGAAGACAGCAGCCGTTTCGGATTTTAACGAATTTTAATTACACGACGAGAGGTCCGAAAACGTGCAGCGTATTATTGTTGCTCTAAAAGCATAGACACGTTTCGTGTGTGGGTCACTCCGTTATTTCTAGTAAGTTTTCCGTACGTCGTTAATTGATTAACACCCGTCAACGTATATATCGAATAATTAGACAAATATATTTAAATTGAAAAAAAAAATTAAAAATTGAGATACGACGTAACGGTAACTTATGCGGTATGACCTAGAACAGTAAAACAAAGAAAACCCGTATATTTAAGTTCTATACAAATAATAAATGGTTTGAGTTTCAGAAGAAATCAAAACAAGTATGAAAATGTTGTAATTATTCAAAGTGTTTTTATGCTTCTACGGAAATATTAATTTAGTATTTGCATGCGTTATTCGTTGAGTATGTCAAATTATAATATATGTATTTAAGCCTTTTTTTTTAATAAAATATTTAAGTATACAAAAATTGATGTTATAATATTATTTTTTTTATATTTATATAATGTATTAAAATTTAAAATAAAAAAAAAAAAACATTAAGTTTGAACCATTATGACATTTAACTGTACAATATGGTAATTGAACATATGCACTATGAAACTTTTCCAAATTCCGGAGAATATACTAGACAATTTATAGGATAGATTTAATTATAGAGTGACATTATTAGAGAATAGAGTGTCGGTATAGGAGTAATTGGTGTAAAGAGAAGATAAAAAACTGTTTAATGTGACTATGTGAGTCTGTTGAAAGAGACAACTAGACTATTAAATATAAAGTGACGAAAATCACAATATTATCGCAAGTGGAGAAGGTACATCGCGCGTACATTTAAGGACTGTGATTGAGATCTAACTTGAACGCATGAATTCGGAAAATTATGTCCCACCTATTACCTGAAGTTTATATTATTATACGATTACAGATGGCTAATATTTAAGGCCTGAAATCAGAACGTTTAAATGAGGTATCTATAGTGAAAAATAAAAGGTTTTCCCATTTATAGAGTACTTTTAACTTATGAGTGAATGTATTCGGTAGTGAAGAAAAATGAGAATTGATCCAAAGAGGGTTACTGCATGGAGAAGTTGTTAATGGTGGTCAAGGTATAGATGTAGATCTGGAGGAGGGGGAGCAACAATTTTATTACAACACAAATACAATATATAGTTTGATTATATACAATATCCAGTATAGTAGGCACTCAAATGTTTGGGGGAAGGGGAGTCTAGATCCTCTAAATTTTACTCTGGACGTAGTTCACCAAAGAGTCGACATATATTATTTAAAACTTAATTATATCGGGGCTGTCGGGGGAAGGCACAAACTAATGCCCGAAATTATTTTATTAAAATGTGGATTTAAATTGTCAATATGATATAGTTAAAAATGAGAGTTCTCATTTGAAAAATAGAAGTTTATATCACTACAGAACATTAATTAAATAGAACAAAAAAAAATCAGAAATTCAAAAATATTTATGTATACTTAAAAATTCTAAACAACGAAATTTGAATAGATTTACTATTAAAGGTGAAAAAGGGGGTGAGCATGTTTAAAAAATCACCCTTTATATATTATACTTAGAATTTATGCAGCTGAAATGTATTATTTAAAATTTAGACAAGGCGGGAGGGGGACAAAGTTCACACGGGTTTGTCTTAAATAATTTTGCACTTTGAACACTGTTTTAAATCGTTGGATTGAACTCTTCTGTTTAATTTTTCCTAATTCGAGCACGGTTTTAAACGATTAATGTTGGCTTATTTTTCTAAATCGTAAACATAAATTGATAAATAAAATAAACACTTGATGCGAGGACTTGATTTGTTGAGATCAAGTCCCTTCGAGAATCTCTATTTTTGCGCCAATAGTACTTCCTGCTATCATATATGTATAGTTTGAAAATTTTTTTTATGTCGTCACTGCAGCAGTTCGGAGTATCAGAATAAAAAAAAAAAATCAATTCCTATAACCTGCCACACGATGAGAACATAATATTATATTATTATTATTATTCAATACGAATGCGTATAATAATAATAATACGATATTTGAACAGACGCGAGCGGGCATCGCTTCGCCGACATCAGTATACGTATATAATATGAGGCAGTTGGATTTCGCACGAGTTGGCCGGTACCTATGTATAGAGAGGTACTCCTGCTGCAGTCGAGTATTTTATTAGAACTATACAAGACGATAAGTGGGTTTTTTTTACCCTCTATACGAAACAAAAAAAAAAAAAAATAAACGGAGTAGCGGTACCCATATAACGTATTATATATAGGTACGCATGTACGGAATTCTCTATCGCCGCATTGTATTGCGTACTGCGGATGTTATGCGCACAACAATGTAGCGAATTAAAAACGCGTAAGTCGGCAATAAAAAATGCGATAAAAAATAAAAATCGAAAAGATAAAGCGCGGAAAAAAATTCAATGCGATACATATTATCATCTATTACGGAATAACAATATCGAATGGCTGTGATATTGTGCGTGTTCGTTCCGCACAATCAATTATTATTGCCACGACCGTTGGTATAGATATATATGTTTCACGTAGGTATGTGTGTTTGTATGCGATGATGGTCCCGAACAAAAACGGGTGTCAGGTACTGGCTCTACATTGCCCAAGTGCCTGTACATGCCCACTCGTATTAGGTATGGGTAGGTATCACATGTTATTATTGCACAGAGATTGCACAATGATCCGCGAGGGACTCGCTGGTCGTCTCTGAGTGGCGTTCGTCGTCGGCGGCGGCGGTGAATGTGTTTACATATTATATATAGTAGCTGAATTATCTATATATATATACGTGAGTGATGCGTACTGCACATATTTTATATATATGTTACGGGTTTTATTTTCTTTTCCATTAAAAAAAAAAAAGCGTTTTATAATATATAACGTTGGTATATAGAAAGAGCTGCGCCTTTCTTACTACCCTCAATATAATACATATAATATTATATGGAAGGTATTTCGCTTTATTTTTTTTTTCCACCGACCGAGCCCTCGGCGGGTAATTTTATTTTTTCCCGTATAGGTATAATATTTATCCGCACCCCCCCCCCATCCCGTCACCCTAGCTATATTTTATATATAGAACGTCGCTGCAACAGTCGTCAAAGGGTCTAGTTCGACCGCAGCTATATTTAGGTACTGCTCCGTGCTGATATTGCCGTTCTTATATATATTATTTTACTGATATATCATGTTGTACAGGGTCATTCAGCATGCATGCTCACCCCCGTTTTGTTTAATATGAATTTATTCAAATTCTGATTTTTGGAATTTTCAAATGTAGGTACCCATTCAAGACAATCCTTTCAAATTCTTGATGAGTTTTTTTGGTGCTACTTAAAGAGTGCGTCCTATGGCGATACAAGCTCTGTTTTTCAAATGTAAACCGCCCTTTTTTTACTGTAAATTATTTAATGGATACTTTTTTTGAAAATGTTGATGTAGGCGTCTAATTCAAAATTCAAACAGTAGTTTCTCAATTATTAAAATGCTTGTACTAAATATAATATTTCTGAAATATGGTTTTACAAAAATATAAAATATTATGTACCTAATATTGGAGTTGGTAATTATTATACTTTGGGCCATTTTTACAAATTGTTAATGCCGATAGATTAATATTAATCACTAAAATATTCAAATCACCATAGCCCCCATAATAGATTTCAAACCCCTTATCGTCTATATTATGGACCTGTGATTCTTAAAAGATATTCAAAGTTAAATAACTCAAAAACTACTCTCACATACGAATTTTAATTCTGATACGTCAACATTTTCAAAAAATTAAGATTATCCACTATTACATTAGAATAAAGGGTTCTCATTTGAAAAACAGAAGTTGGTATCTCCACAAGACACTCCTTAAGTAGTATAAAAAAATTCAAAAATTTATAAATATGGTCTTTAAGTATAATATTTAAAAATTCCAAAAATCAGATTTTGAACACCTGTATTATTGAAGGAAATATTATAGGTGGTAAGTAAATGAACTTGTATAAAATAATATACCTACATGGCTTTATATTATTATATATATACGAGTATATAGGTAAATACCGTGATATTTGTAAAGTATATGTGTGTGTGTGTCTGACTGACAAAAAAGTGACCAACTGTATAATATTATGTTTATTACCAGGGCTGTTGTGAATTTGATGTTTTTGTATGTTTTTTTTAATACATAATTTAAAAACAAAATTGATTTGGTCAAAATATATTTTGTATTATATATAAATCAAATACTAAATCATATTTTGTATATTTTTGAATATTTAACAAGTATATTCCAGCATACAAATGCGTGATTTCATTAATTTTATATGTTATTGCTTATTTTTTCTCATTATCATAATATTTTTGTTCTTATTTTTGAAATTTCTTGATTTTAGAATAATCAAATTTTAAATGCATTGAACCATTTTTTATTTTGGTGTCCCATGTGATTTAACGTGATGGCCCTAGTTAGCCCGTCGTCGTTGTCAATAATAAAAAAAATATATAGAGCATTTGTAAATTTTTTAGTGTATATTTTTTCTGTTTTTAGTGCATGGAAATTATAGCCCTGATTACAATATTACCTACCTATATTATTCTCGTAATTTTGTTTTATGTCTACCTGCCATTAATTTCATAAATCCATTCTACTTTTCTCGTCATCGAAGTCTATTTGTTTGCACTTACCGATGTCCGCGATGTGCAGACGAGAAACGCATTTAATGACATTAAAATTATTTCATACCGTAGTAATAAAAAATATCAAAACTCAGCTTGCACATCACGTCAGCAGCTAGCCCGAAGCAGTTAGTAGTCGTTTAATAATAATATACATTATTACATTATAATATTGTACATAATAATATATAGTAAACGACTTATTTTCCCTGTACAAGAATTACGGGCACACGTGAATAATATACGCATAATGATTGTACACACCGGCCAATAACGTGTTTGCATTTATATTATTATTTAATGATGTATTGTATCCATTATTATATTGTATTATATATTGGCTTGTAAATTCCGGGCACAATAGTTGTCGTCGTCGTGTCTGTTGCGTTTGATGTGTATTATAATACCGTATACAGTAATATTATAATAATATTCGATATTATATATAACGTACATTACTTATATATTATATAAAGCAAACTGCCCGAGGGCCAGCTCGTCGTTATTATCATAATATTATATTGTTGAGGTTTTCTGTATATTTGATAACCGCGCGGTCGAGGGTGCTGCAGGCTGGATGCACAATAGAGTGCTTTAGTACCTATATATAATATGTATATTATGGTGGATAGTTACTTAGCCTTATTTGCATGAACGTGCTCACTATGCGAGTCGGTCGAGTCCGTGCTCGATTGGAATTTTTTTAGGAACAAATTTTGCTTATATATATTTTTTTAAATGCATATATTATAATGATGTGTTTGTGAAAATTTTATTTGTTGCGAATATTCGTGATAATGACATAAAATTAAAAATATTTGTGTGTACCATTATTACAACAATTTTATTAATCTAATAAGAACATTGTGTACGGTAACTAAAGACATTAATATAGGTCATATACATCTATGGGGATGTAGCCCATAAGTACAAAAAAAAATTTACATAAATAAAGTGTATTTTATCAAAATTATATTATAGTTATTTATTAAGCTTTTATCGAAAATTGGATACAAATGCACACTATCGTAGCGCAGTCACAGGTTGGTGTAATATAATATGTATATATCTGGTATACGATTTAAAACATTTCACTCGAAGTTCAAATAAATAAAAAAAAAAAAAATCGAAAGTCATATAATAATCTATATAGTTCTAAAGTTATATTCATCAAGTCAAATACCTATTATTTTATGTAAGTTCATAATGTATAGTTATCTTAAATGACAACAGTCATCGTAATCTGTTACGATAAAGTAGCATACGATACGATAATACTAAACTTTAACTTAACTCGATCACTATTATTTTTGAAATTTAAAAACACTATATATTTAAGAAATACATAATATGTATTATAAGACGTGTGATAAAACACTAGATAGTAAGGTACCTACCTTGGTCATGTAAATAGGTTTAAAGTTTTACCACTGATATTACATTATATTATATATAGTACATATTACAATCAATTATATAGTTAAATAAAAAGAAATTAAAAGCTACCAAGTTAATAGATTTTAATTGCCCACGAGTACAGGTAGTGCGTAGTGTGTACGCCGAACGGTGTACCGTCCGTACCTTTAGTACTTTTGTAATATTATAATATTCT
Source organism: Pentalonia nigronervosa (assembly GCA_014851325.1). Classification (NCBI taxonomy): domain Eukaryota; kingdom Metazoa; phylum Arthropoda; class Insecta; order Hemiptera; family Aphididae; genus Pentalonia; species Pentalonia nigronervosa. Next base: position 13,574 of record JACXSJ010004318.1, read on the forward strand.
TTATATTTTAAAATACATTTTTTATATTTGATTATTTTATATTATCAGATTGTGAACAGCTGTTTTCAGGATTTTACTAGTAGTGATAAAACGAATAGTTAATTTATCATTACTTCATAGTTCATTAGTTAATTCAATCATTGCCAAGCAATATAGTATTATAAGTATGATCCACATTCCATACAACTAGTGAACTATGTGAACTGATGAATAGTTCATTTGAACTATTCACAAAAATGAACTAAACATTCCATCTGTATAGACTACGCGTTTTCCTATCGTGTCTCGTGAACGGTCATGTCGATTGTCATTTGTTTATTATAATTCTTGCCATTCTAGTACGTGGTATTATTTATTTTTTACTTTTAATACTGTGAATTGTGAGTTGTGAGTGTTGTGACCATGTTTAAAAGAATTCCTAGTGGTTATGAAAAACGAAAAAGGAAAAAGGAAGAACAAGAGAAAATCTTAAAACTACCCAAAATAAACAGTTTTTTTTCTAGTGCCGTTTCTTATGAAGAAGGTATCATTAACAGTATTATTACACGACCAAATACAAAGCCTACTGCATTAAATGATACAAATTTAGACATAATTGAATCCTTCACTACTGAACCAGA
>JACXSJ010004319.1:0-14198 GCA_014851325.1 Pentalonia nigronervosa
TGTCATTTAATAAAAACTAATTTTCAAAATATGTTAATAAATAATACTAAATTGTAGTTACGAATTTGAAAAAAAATTCATACTGGTGCAGCCTATTTTGATATTACACTAGCATTTAATCGTGTGTGGCATGTCAAGTGTACATTACTGTACAATTTAAAATCCTTAAATACTCATTCTGCAATTTACAATATAATTACATTTATTATATAAAATTGTAAGGGGTTTTCTACGACCGCACTAACCAATAAAACTATTGAACCGATTTGGCTGAAATTATTTTTGGCTGAAACCCGACATTCTGCTGAATGTTTTAGTACCACTTTTGTCAGTAAAAAAAGTTCATAAAAGTTAATAAAAAATTAAAAACAATTGTACCTCTATTGTGGGGTACGGCGGGCCACGGGTTTACAGCTACCTGCAACCTGACCTTTTTTTTTGTATTGTGTTTGATATCGGTTTTCCGAAAAGTTTATCGCATTTTCACCCACAACATGTATACCCAATATTCATATTATTCAATATAATTATTATTATTATTATTATTATTATTCATATTATTATAACTTCACAATTCAACTGTATCAATTAATCATTTATGTGCAACAATTTATTTGCTGAAATTAATAATAGTTTGAAATATATTAAGAAGTATATAAGTTATATTATAAGTGATAGATTTACCAATAAAAGTTGAAAGGCATTCTATAGTGTCCACGTCCTTCCTAAATGCAAAGAGATTAGGTGGCATTATGGAGTTTTGTTCTAACCACCAATCGAGCCGAGTTTTGAGTTTAAGTTCAAAAGACTTACGAAGCGCTGAGGAAAGAGCGATAGGACGAAATGCCTTATTGGAATTAGGTTTGGGAATAAGAATGACTTTGTGAAATATCAAAGTAGATGGAATATGATTGGTACACAGGATATACCGCAGTTAATCTACCACAGCTATATTAATTGTGCGCGGAACGTCTTGACGGATAGCTAGACTCTAGATCTTTGCATTCAAAAACACATTTTTGCCAAACCGTCCCAAATCGCCGCGCGTAATCAAAAGTCCATGTCGCTCTTTCTTATCAATAATCTTTATCACTATTCCTTATCTGTTGTCACTCTCTCGACTTTTGGCCGACCTTTGACCTGGAATTTTAGAATTAAAACGACACTGACATACGCCGTCTACGAAATCGCTACCCATTTGCAGCAAGAATGACAGGCAGCTAGTAAATACTTTTTTTTTTTATTTTTTAAATATAAGACATTCCTAGCCTAAGGCCATCTATATCTAGAGATATTTGACAATTTACATAATAGTTTTAACAGATTAACGTGATAAATAAAAAAATAAAAATAAATAAATTTTATAAGTACTAAGGATAATTAACAATTGGAAAATTTTAAGTTATACAGATGTAACAATTTGATTACAATAATATTCTAGTATTTAGATATTTACAATATTTAGTAACTATAGTAACGAAGAGGTCGTAGAGTGATCTGGGAAATACGCATGTGTAGAATGAAGAATTATATGTTGAGAGGTGGCGTAGTGTAGGAGTTCATAGGGACGACCTCCTTTTAATCGACGATGAGTTGGAGATGAGTGAGAAGGTTATGGTGAATTGCACCTGATGATTTTGGAAGAGAGCAGTGGAAATTTTTTCCCAATGTTTATATATAATCTTCGATTTCTCGGGGGCCACCACGTGAGTCTTTGTCAATAGTTACACCTAGGATTTTAAACGTCGGTTACCAGGGTATATTTTCACTATCAAATTTTAGTTGTAGGGGAGTAATATAGCGACGTAGACTAAAAATAATTCCAATGCTCTTTAAAGTGTTGATTTTGATCCTCCAGTTTTGGCACCAGTGTGAAAGAGTATTTTATAGAACTTACAGATTAGTAGTTATCGCTTCGATGTTGCGAAATTCCGTGAAGATGGGTGTATCATCAGCGAAGAGAGCAATATGTGTGCGTGGTGATTGAGGAATGTCGGAAACGTATAAGTTGAATAAAATAGGACCAAGTTTGGAACCTTGAGGTACACCAGCACAGATAGACTTAAGGTTAGAGGCACTGTAGTTAATTCTTACCGAGTATTGTCTATTTGAGAGGAACGAGCGAATTATATTAAGAAGATATGTTGGAGTATTTATGTTACGTAGTTTAAAAAGGAGGCCTTCATGCTACACTTTGTCAAACGCCTTTGAAATGTTAATAAATATTGGGACAGTGCGACAGTTTATTTCAAACGCAGAGTTGATGTGTTCCGTGATCCGTAAGAATTGTTGAACAGTAGATTATTTGGATTTAATTATGCGAAAAAGTGAGGTGCAAGATATCTGAGAACACGTTACATTTATCTATGTCAGATATAACTAGATTTGAGTCTGTGCAGAGAGGAGAGATGTTGTTAATTTGTTGATTAAGTAATCTTTTAGTTTCTTTCCATGAGTTTGGCTCACCAGGGTACATGTTAAATAAAAATTTATTATATGAGGACACTCTGTAGTATTGAAGGGCAACTTGGACTTCTTTAGTGAGTTTATTTAGAATTTTTTTGATTGTAGGATTTCTTTGATTTTGCCAAATGCGTCTAGTGATATGCTTGCGTCGTATAAATGAAGAAATGAATGGTGGTAGGATACCGAAACTAGGTGGATTTGTCGATGCAAGGTTTGAACAAGCTCGCGCAGCATCCGAGATGACTTCCGTGAAGTGATTGGCTGTTTGTTCAGCAGTTTAAATCGTAGAAATAGTTTTAGATATTATTAGACTTGAATACACCCTGTTAGAAAATTTGATCAATCTGTTTTGCCTATAATTGGTGTGTCGTTATTCTGGTACATTTGGAGAGATGAATTTATTGTTATTTTTTCCGGGATATGGTCTATACAATCGGGATACTGTATAGGACGTGTTGGCTATAAATGATTGTAATTTACAGACGTTCGGGTTTCTAACGCGACAGCCCCAATTTGTATGTTTGGAGATTATATCTCCGGCTATTATAATTGAGCTGTCAAGACTCAATAATTGCTTGTAATCTGAGATATGCATATGATATCTGGGTGGTTGATAAGCAGTAACAAAAATTACAGATCGATTGTTGAGTCTATTTAGCGTAGCTACGGCTTCTAGACACAATAGGATTAGTGTGGGCATTTGTTGTTGAATAATTTGATTACGGACAAAGATAGCAACTCCACCCATAGCGCGTGATTGTGTGACACGGTCGGACCGGTACATTTTATATCCGGGGTATTTTAGTTTATCTGCAACTGATAGGTGCGTTTCCGTTATGCTTGCGATATCAAAATTGTAATGATTGAGAAAGGCTAGGAGAGTGTTTCTATAAGATTTCAGACCGTTGGCGTCCCAGTTTAGTAAGGTAGTGCTATGAGGACTCATTTGGATTTATATGTAGGCTGTTGATGATGGTTGGCAGATTTTCAATTATTTTCTGCAGTAATTGCGTTACAAATGTGTTGATTAACGGTAAAAGTGAATTCATAAAATCGTTATCTGTGTTATTGTTTAAATGGTTATTTAATTTGCTTTTCGTTGCGGAAGCATACAAACGCTTATCGGCGAACTTGTTATCATGCGGTTTAATTGATGTATACTCAGAGGAACTTTGTACGACTTGGAAATTACTTCGCGGTAATCGAGATGTATTATTATTATCGTTTTTTTTATTTTTATTTTTTGAGATGTCCTTGTTATAAGTACAACCTCTATAACTTGCCGGGTGGTTGCTATTACAATTGACACATTTAGGCGGCGTATCGTTAGATTTTTGGCAAAAGCTATAATGATGGTCACCTGCGCATTTTACGCACCTTAATGGTAGATGGCAAATTATTTTCGTATGCGAGAATCGTTGGTAGTTTGTGCATTGCGAGATGTCCTTTGATAATCTTCTTGGTTCAACGACTACAACACAGTGTACGAGTCTGTTTAAGGAATAAATACCTGTGGATGGTTTTGTCAATAGTACGACTACGATAGGTAACGGATATTTAAATTTGTTCTGAAGACGTGTAACTGATGCGACTTCAAATTTTTGTTCTATGAGCTCGTTGAATATATACTGTTAAGTAATATTTACAGGAAGATTTCTGATAATTATTGATAACTGTTTATTTTCGGAAAGTCAAAATGTGTGATAGTCGATTTTGGATTCGTTTAAATAATTTGTTGTGGCTCTGTAATCGTCGACTGAGCCAAGTTCAATATTAAGGCAGATTTTGTGTTGATGATCGCGAGTAATCGTCTAATATTATCTAGTGCCTCGTGGAATTTTACGTAATCCAAAATATTGTGGACGTATATTGGTGGAATTTTGGGTCTAGCCTGTGAACCTTGGGAGTTGCTTTCATGACCACTGTTCTTTATTAGATTTATAGGTGAATTAGCTTGAATTGAATACTCAATGCCTAGTGGCGAGAAGCGATTTTATGTGAGAAAGAAAGACGAGCCTGCAAGTAATGAGTCGCGCGCCCTAGCGGTTTTTCTTGGCGATTTAAATTCGTCATCGGAATTTGGAGATGGTGGGTTTGAATCATCTAGATTTGAGAGGAGTCTGTTTTTTTTATGACGAAAGGCGGGCCTTTTTGACTATTTTGTTTATTCAATTTAGCTGAACTACCATTATATGGACTAGATAAGACTGCTGATATTTCTGTTACAGAACAGTTATCCATAGGCATATGATACATCTCATTTGAATCAGAAAACACTGTAGTCAAAGAAGAATTTTTAGGTTTTGTTGGTTTAACAGATATGCATGCTAAAATTGTAGCAAAATCTATAGTATATTTTTTGAGAAATTCTGGTCTTAATTTAAACAATTTAGTAGAACAAGAATATGATGGTTGTAGTGCTATGTCAGGTATTCATAATGGTGTCCAAACAATTATTAAAAATTAATTTCCTATAGCTGTATTTGTACACTGTTCATCACATAGACTAAATTTAGTAATAAATGATTTGAATAAACATCAGCATGTTCAAAACTGTGCTAGAAGTATCAGATCAATTATTAAATTTTTTCGGGTAAGGCCAAAAAGAAGAAAAAAAATAGAAAAAATTCATTTATTTTGTGTGACTAGATGGTCAAAAAAATATATAACTATAAGAATTTTTGGTGAACATTTTGTTGGGATAGTTGAACAATTAGGAATAATATCTATGGAAACAGGCGTTGATTCATAAACAAAAAGTCCAAACATTTTTGCAAACGAGCTTGGAGAAGAAATTAAAATTCCTCGTATTATTTCTAACCCAAAATGTCGTTCAAATCATTCAATAAATACTCCTGAAGATTATTTTAAAATTTTCTTATACCAACCATATGTAGATTCCTTAATAATGCAATTAAAGCTAAGATTTTCTGATGAAAACAGTGCTACACATTCCTTATTAAATTTACACCCATAAGATATGAAAAAAATGCAACATGATGAATTTAAAAACATGATAGTAGAAATAAATAATTTTTATGAAATTGATAATTTGGTGGAGGAGTATATGTTATTGTATAATGTTCAGAAAAATAGAAACACAAGTCAAAGTGAAATGAAAAATATGAGTTTCATCACTCTATTAGATGAAGCAAATTTATATCCAGCGATTCATATTTCTCTAACTATTGCATTAACTCTACCAGTTACTATTTGTTTAGTAGAAAGAACTTTAAGTACACTTTGTAGAGTAAAGACTTAGACAAGAAATACTATTGGTGATAATCAACTTAATGGTTTATGTATGATAGCTGTCCATAAAGAGTTTGTCAAAAATCATAAATTAGAATTAATTCACGAAATTATAAACGAATTTGGTCTACTACCACACAGAATGGAACTATTATTCAATGATTGAATAGTTATTATTTATAATTATTTGTTAATATTTGTATATTATTTTTTTCTGAGAACCCAAAGTTGTGTGATGTAATACATACATATATAAAGTTTGATCTTTAAAATGTTTCTTTTTTATTTCATTATGTTATAGGCATATAGCGTATATATATATTTTATTTTAGAATATCAAAAGTTTTTATTATTTACATAGTTTAATATGTAAGAATACATATTTTTTTAATCATGGTTATTTCATATAATATAGCTATAACTCGATAAGCATTAGGCAGTATATGTTATGTTTATTTTTAAGTAAAAAAATAAATAAGTTATTTTCAAATGGTTTGGTAGTTTTTTATTGATTTTATAACTATTAAGTGACTTAAAATTATCAAATCAATGATTACATTTTATTTATATAAAAATATGCATTTGTTATTTTAGAGTTGCACATTAATTAATTAAAATTAATTCTGTAAGAATAAGTTCCAAATATGTATACATATAATTAATAATTTAATTTTTACGTTCCCTATCTATATGATAGAAAACACGTCAAAAACAATAAGGTACTTAATTACCAATCAGATAATGAAACAAAAATTAAAAAATTAAAATACCTTGTCCTCCCTCCCTTGACAAATTCTTGCGGACGCCCTTGAACAACAGTATAAACTGTGGACAATCATAAATTAATCTTTTTTGTGCATATTTTATCATTCTTTTGCACATCTCACAATATTTCTGATTTAAGATTTAAGATCTGATTTATATAAAAATTATAACTCTATTCACCCCAAATCTCATGTACCTACTAGATCAAAACATTCAGCGGAACGCTCTACAGAATCCATATAAAATACACATTGTACTCGAAATATGAAATACAAAATGAACTCATATACTGTTATTTGTTTTGTTAATGGTTAATGATATAATATAAGTGTAACTGTTAAAACAGATAAAAGCTTAATTGAGTTTTTATTATTATAGTTGTTTGTTGGAGGGAGGCGACTGACTTTATTTTTATTGACCTATTTTGAGGGTCGTGACATTAAAAAACTTGATAAACACTGATCTGAATACCGACTTAAAGATAGTATAATAAAAAATTAAATGGAGTATTTTTATCCCAAACATACCTCGCTATGCTGTAATGAAGTAGATTTCGAGTGTACGTTAGGTATCTATCGTTAAGATACCTATTAGGTATAAGGTTATATGGTCTTCTATTTCTTAAATTTGGAAGTCTTTGTGAAAATTTAACCAGGACATAATAGAGTCTAGAATAGTGCAATTATGGTAGTGCTAATTTTTTAATTAAATATGAAAATAATGAATGCGTTGCGTCTAACAGAATCTATAATAACATAATATCTATTAAATAAATATATGCTTTAGCATAAAACAAATATCATACAATTTATTATTAAATTGTTTGTTCGAATGAACAATACAATTTTACGTTTGTTTATTTTGTTCTTGAAAATGTCAGAACAATAATACATCATCATAAAAATAAAAATAAAAACAGAGGAATCTCTGTGTATTTAGTAACATTAAGTGTACAGTATATAAAACGAAGCATGCAGTAATTAAATTCATAAGTATTATAACAGTGTATGTTTGTAATATCTACTTACTAAATAATTATCCACTAACTTTTAATTGATATAATACAGTTAAGATACCTATTACTTAAAAATAAGTGAAATGTATCTCATAAATAATACCAGTTTTATTTTTTTTATTTTATTGTCATTGATATGTGTTAATGACGCTACAAATGACTGTTGTGTGTATAATGAAAGTGCTCCAAATGAAAAGAGATGTTGTCCTAATGATTGGAAGGAACCCAGGCTGGATGCAGCAGGAAAATATATTTCACAAGAGTATTCGACATGCCTATGTACTTGTAAAGCTGAATGCAAGCATTATCTGAATATTCAAAAATGGGCATGCACCCCTGACATGGATTATCATGTTTGCATGTGCTGTGTAAGTGAGATTCTGAACAAACTTATAAAGGTTACACTTTAGTAATCTTATAAAACAATAATATTATTTTTTCGTTATTTATAGCCTTGACTAACTTCCAATTGATAGTCTACATACATCAGAACTCCGAACCTGTAAATTAATCAAAAACCATATACTCAGTGACTACAATGGAAATGTTTAACCTAATGAATCATATATTTTAATAAAATATGAAATTGGTATTTATTGGAATTAAAATAAAACGAATATTAATACTCAATATATTGTATTCATTATATTAAATGATTTAAATTACTAGCAAACAAATAATAATATTGATCGAACCGGAGCAGTATTAAATTATATATAATATATTAGTGATCACTTATGTTCCAGAGATTTGAATTGGAGGTGCGTAAGATTTTCAAAAATATTTCTTCCGAGACTTATTTTATCCGAAAAATATTATGTCTAAAAGATAGGTTAATTTTATGATTCGTGGACATTATTTTCCAACAATTATTTTCGGATGTAATATTTTCGAATAAAATATTTCACGGGTGTTATATTTTCGTATTGAATAATTTTCGGATCAAATACTTTTGAAATATTTTTCGGGTGAAATAATTTCGATAGAAATATTTTCGTCACTTTTTGAATTGCCTCCGAAAGACTGCAACATATCGCTGCGAAATTATAGCTGATATGGATCAACGTTCATAATTCTCATCAACCACCAGTCACAATCACATACAATATACATATTTTATTATGATTTTTATTCTTAAACATAATATTTTTGGTTGTGTCGATTTCGATAGTATCGAAAAGTAATCTTTCAATTCTGTACGTGCTGGTAAAGCAATTATTATAACTCTGTCTTGCTCTTTAATTTTAATGCAAAATATTTCAAATTGATTCTTACTCAATCTTAAATGATTTCTATATGGATATACACATCGTCTGTTGATAATTATTTTAAACAACGTATCGCGTCTTAAAAATTGAAATTCCTTTTCTGACCCATCATCTTAGTGTTTTTTAAAAATATATTTTATAGTTCGTTTAATACTAATTACTTAGTACTACGGGTTTGACGAACCCGGGGCCCCGAACTCTAGTCCTCCAGGTTGGGGGTTAGGCGCAGGGCTAACAACCCTGCCTTGTAAAAAACTTTATGTTCAGGTACTTACAAATTTGTCTCGGATAAATGGAGATAATGGAAAAACGACTGGAAATTGGAAAAATGCTTTACTTTTTGGTACATGGAACATTCGCACTCTTTTTAAGACGGGAGCTGCACAGGGTGTAGTATCTAAAATTGAGAGATATAGACTTAAAGTTGTGGCTCTACAAGAAATTAGATGGAGTGATTCAGGATCAGTGGATATTCAAGACACGACAGTTTTCTATGGAAAGTGTAACGACCAACGACAATTGGGTACAGGTTTCGCGGTACATAAGAGCCTAATACCAGTTATAAAGGACTTCAGAGATGTAAACCCTAGAATATCAATCCTAACTCTGACGACACAGTGGTTTGATATTAGTTTCGTTAACCCACATGCACCTACAGAAGACAAACGACAAGAGGAAAAGGACCTTTTTTACGAAGAAGTTATGGCCACGCTAAACACAATACCAAGGAGAAGAATTCAAATTGTACTTGGTGATATGAATGCGAAGATTGGGAAAGAGACCACATTCAGACCAGTTATAGGTAGCCAGTTATAACTTACATAACACAAGGAATGACAACGGACTAAGACTAATTGACTTGGCAACTGAAAGAGGTCTAGTAGTTAAAAGTACAATGTTCCCACATAAATTGATACATAAAGGTACTTGGAGCTCACCGGACGGAAAGTATATAAACCAAATTGATCATATACTAATAAATCTGAGATTCAGCAACTGTATTCAAGATGTTCGGACTGTAAGAGGGGCAGATAGTGACTCCGATCACTTTCTTGTTAGAGGAAAAATTAAAGTAAAACTTAAAAATCCCGCTCGATCTACTGGGACTACCCTGGACAGATATGATGTATCCAAATTAGAGTCCGAAGAGAAGAGTTAGTATCTTAAAAACAGACTTAGTGAACAGATGAGAACCATTTATTTTCATAGTATAGGGTCAATTGATGAAAGATGGAAAAAAGTGAGAGACTCAATAAAGACAGTATCAGAATTAGTTTTGGGTAAACCAAAAAAAAAAAAAAATAAAGAAGCCATGGTTTAATGAAATATGCGAGAAAGTACTAGTTCAAAGAAAGAGTCTAAGGACCATATGGCTTGGTGATCTTACAAATAAAGACAAAGAAGAACAATTTAAACGACACCAAAAAGAAGCACATAACACTTTAAGAAGAGAAAAACGGTTATACGCCCAAAAATTATTATAAGAAGCGGAACAAAATTTTAAAATAAATAATATACGACAACTATATCAGAAGATAAACACGACAAGAGAAAGATATAAGAAGAAACGAGAGAAGTTTCTAAGAGAAGATGACGAGACGCTAGTGACTGAACAAGAGAAGCTTCTGGAGATGTGGACTGGATATTTTGAGAAACTCCTTAACTGTGATGGCTCAGTGGAGGAATTTCCAAGATTAAACATAACTACAAACGATATCGTTTATCCAACACCTTCTAAACAAGAAATTGCCGCACGAATCAAAAGGCTAAAAAATCATAAATCCTCGGGAGAAGATGGTATTCAAGCAGAAATTCTGAAGAGGGTATACTCTGTTCCAAAAGAGAACGATTATTTCGGCGGTCCGGTCTTTGTCGGTCGCTGCGCATTTCCCACCAACGACCCGTAAATGGGCGGTCATTAATGCCCGATCCAGATTGCGTACGTTCTGCGGGCGCGTGCGTCGTGCGTGTTTGTGCGGTTCCTATGCGTGCGTGCGTCATGCGTAACACAAGAGTATATCGTTAAAAACCAAGGGGAAAAAGTCACCCTTATTTAATTATTCCATGGTTTTTTCGTGATTACGTGTAGGAGCCAGGTGCAGAGCATATGGAAATTACGCTTTGTGAACTGTGTAACGTCTACGGAGTACAACCTGTTTTTCTACCTCTACGACTGTGCACAGTATTTTTATTTTTTTCTTTCACTTTTATTTTTTAAACTATGGAAGACATTCAATCTCCAAAAAAAATGGAATCCTCAAGGAAAGGTAAATATTCATTTTTCAATTATTATTTAATAATATTATTTAGATGGTCACGTATTGTCTTCATCTTAGTCAAACGTACAACATAACAAATTTAGGTTAAATAGAACCATTTTTATGTTGTTAGCTTTAATATTATAGTGATTTCATCTATGATAAAAATTAAAGGTACGAACATTATTTGTAATATTTCGTTGTTTAATTGTGATATTTAAATTTGAAAGCGAGTTATGAATATCTAAAATACTGAAATAGTGTGTTCTCACTAAAATCATTTGATGAATATTTCACATTATTTTATTTTATTTCTGATTTTGAATATATTCTAAATATAGACGCTTATGAAAAATATTTAGGGTATTTCTCTAGAATTCTCTAGAAAGGATCCTGATATATTTTTAAATTAGCAGTTGAAAAATATTAAAAATACATACAAATGTACAATTTTTTTAATCAAGTAAAATTAACAATTTAACTAAGTATTTAAAATTTAAAATGTTGACAAAATGTATTCCATTGGAAATGTGCAATTTTTTTAGTACCTAGTTAAAAACGTATAGAACGTTTAAATTGTGTGGCTAAAGATTAAAAATGTGGTCAAGTGGGTGTCGCTCTGCTGGACAGTAGGTTACAAGTGGGTCACTGTAATGTGTGATATTAAATTTGAATTCAATGATATAATATCATTGTATACGAAAAACGATTTTGAGCGGAGACGGTTTGTCCGTATAATATTTTATATTGTATTTAATATGTTATTTAATTTGTAATTTCGATCAAATTTGAACATAAAATAACTATAAAAAAAATTTATGTAGGTATATTTTTTAGATTTTTTGGTTACAAAATAAGCTACTTGTGAGGAACCTTGATTTCAATTTTCAAGATTTTTGACAAACAAATAAAATTTTATTGACATTTCTAAAAAAAAAAAAAAAAAAAAACTAAAAAAATCTAAAACTGAAAATGTCAGTAAACAGCTCAAAAAAACTCAAAATATTTCGAAAATTTTATCGAGTATGGAAAATGATGAAATACCCATTTGGTGTAAATTTCAAGTATCTACAGTGATTCGTTTTTGAATTACAACAAAACCGAAAAATCGTTTTTTGAAAATGTTGTAAAAATTTGAATTTCAAAGGTTCATAAAAATTTAATTTTACTTTTCAGTAGCTATTTTTATTCTAATAAATGTAGACAAACTTATGAGGAACCATGTATTAAATTTTCAAATCTTAGGTTTAAAAAAAAAAATTTTCTATGTTTTTCTATCTCAAAATAATTTGCAAATTTCCGTGATTTTTACGGATTTTGTCAAAATTTGAAATTCAGACGCTTATAAAAAATGATTGCGAACTTACGCTGAACTTTTTTTTAATATCTAAAAACTTCAACTTAAGAGAAACCTCGTATTACATTTTCAAGATTTTTGACGGAATGAAAATTTTTTTATCGACATTATTCAAAAAAAAAAAATTAATAATAATCAAAAATTTCATATGTCTATAATTAGCTCAACATAAGTCAAAATATTTTAAAAATTTTATGGTATATAGAAAACGCTCATATAAATATTCAGTGAAAATTTCATGTATCTACAGTGATGTGTTTTAGTTTTACGGCAAAAACCAAAATCAATTTTGTCAAAAACTGATTTTGCATAAAAATTCCCGGTTTTTTCTTAATTTTTTGTTTGTTTTTCCCGGCGCGTTTAAATACTATTGGGAATTTCAAATTTTGACCTATCCAATGCACCAACTATATTCACTTTCCCATCTAACAAGGTACTGAAGTCGAAAATCGAAGCATTATTTCAACTACTTCTCGTGTACACAGACACACAAAAATAAAAAAACACACATCATTGTAAAATCAATACATTTTTCGCTCCGCTCAGAATCTAAAATTCAAAACAAGGGTCCACAAAAGAAGTAAATTCAGAAACTAAAAATCTAAAAAATATATAAACACAATGTTTTGTATAAATATTAAATATTAAATGACCAATGAGAATAATGCATTAACCATAGTTTGTTATATTTTTGTATTTTAGAAACATTATTCGTTGGTACTTGGTCTAAGGTATATGATAATATGCAAATAATATTAATTCAACCTATTGCCTACCGTATTAATAATTATAATATAAATCGTTTTTCGTAAACAATGATATAGCATTGAATTCAAATTTAACAACATACCCACTTTTTATTATTTCAATTTGTGTCATCTGGCCAAAGGGAAATTATTATAATTGCTTACAAACACCATCTTATTCAAAACCCAAACGCTAAAATGGTACATCTAAAAAAAAGCATTATCGGAAGAACTGGGAATTGGAATTGGAACTATTTATCAAACGGTCTTGGAGTACAAACGGTCCAAAACAATTTCATCTCCAAATAGAACCAAAACTTTTAAAAATGTGAATGATAAAGTAGATGATTTCGACAAATATGCAATAAGACGGAAGATACATAAATTTTGGTCTGACCGTGTGTTCCCGACGTTAGATAAAATGCTCCAAGTTATCAACGAAGATGAGGACTTACCCGATTTCTCTCGTACCTCACTATATAGATTATTAAAATCTATGGAGTTTGTTTACGTAAAACAAGGTCGTAATAACGCTTTAATAGAAAAAACTGAAATCGTTGATTGGCGGAGGCGATATAGAGAGGAGGGTCGGCCAATTTATTATTTGGACGAAACTTGGGTCAATGCTGGTGATGTTCCATACAAAGTTTGGTGTGATAAATCGGTCAAATCAGCAAGAGATGCAACTTCAAAGGGCCTTACAACTGGAGCAGTAAAACCGAGTGGTAAGGGGAAACGTTTTATTGTTTGCCATATAGGTACCGAAGATGGATTCGTCCCTTACAGTTTGTTATGCTTTGAGTCTAAAAAAAACACTCAAGACTATCACGATGAAATGAATGGTCAATGTTTTCGTGAATGGTTTGAAAGTGTTCCGATTGTCAATAGACTGAAGCCATTGTACAACAAATACGTTATATATGAAATGGTCAAGACACATAATAAAGATATACTTAGATTACCACCATATCATTGCGAGCTCAATCCGATTGCGCTCGCATGGTCCAATATAAAAAACCATGCGAGGACAAATAACTCTATTTTCAAGCTTCCTGATGTCAATCGATTATT
>JACXSJ010004321.1:0-14183 GCA_014851325.1 Pentalonia nigronervosa
GCAACAGAGCACATCTTCAAATGGAAATAATTGAATTTCAATCAGATGATGTCCTAAAAAATTTATATAATGAAAAGTATTCAAAAACTGAAATTGATTCTACATATGATGAATTTTGGTTGAAATATGTATCTGAAAAGAAATACCCGACGTTGAAATTATTGACAGTGAAAATGTGTACAATGTTTGGCTCCACATACGTCAGTGAGTCTGCTTTTTCAAAAATGAATTATATCAAAAACAAATTCCGATCCCGACTCACCAACGAACACCTTGAAATGATGATGAAGATAGCTACCACAAACCATAACCCTGATTTAAAGCAGCTAGTTGAAAGCAAGATCTGCCATTTTTCTCATTAAATTTATTAATTAATAATTGTTTCATATATTTATTAAATTTAATTATATTTTCATTAGTTTTAGTTACATAATAATTAATAAGTGTATATATATTTTTTTTTTAGAAATAAATTATTTTTGGCCAACCGGCATATTATAATAATTATTATGTACTTTGAATTTTTATGGCCCGCGAGAATTTTCCAAATTCTTAATGTGGCCCGCGGAAAATATTAATTGGTGACCCCTGAACTATACGTTAAACATCGCGAAACGAAAGTTTATTCACATCGGATTTGATCCGACTGATATGTTTAGAGTAGCAGTGCATATAATAACACCATCACGTTATGTTAATATTTCAACCGAGTTTCTTCAACGAATATTTTCGCTGATGGGTAATATCCTATCATTTATTTTGGAGCAACCGGAAAAATATAAAAGAACCGTATTTCTCGAGACGGGTAATTTCAAATTATCTAGTATGATGTATAGTGGGGATAACTGTTTAGTTATAGAGTCTAAGCCAGTGTTTCTCAACCTGGGGGTCGCTAACTTATTATTTAGGGTTGCAATCGAATGATTTAAATCAATGCGAAAGTTAAAAGCTTAAATAATAAAAAAAAATCAATAAAATATTATTATATTACATACCTATTACGAGTATAGATTATTTATATTAAAATGGAAAACACACTATTATCATTTTTAAAGCGATATTACTCTATGACGTCTATTAAAGAATCTATAATAAACGTCGAATATAGATTATCAAGTATCAACCTAAGATAAGGCCACCACCGTGGCCGCAGTGCACACTGCACATATTATATTATTATATATTTATGTCACAGTTCATCGTTAACATCGCCGTGCCGTGCGCCGATCTAAAATATAGGTTAATAAGTTGTATTTTTATATTGTTTTTCACATTTTTATACACTTTATCTTTATTTGACTTTATTTATTATTATAAAATATTTCTAATATGAGTAAACAGTCGCAAATGACGAACTTTTTCAAACAACCGCACAATACATCGACTTCTCATAATCAAAACTCAAATATTACAAAAAAACATAATTTGGATACTACTCAAAATATTGATGAACCACCACTCAAAAAGGTAAAAATATTAAAATATAAAGATAGTTACATTGAATATGGCTTTAAATACTTAAACCAGAATGGTAAGGATGTTCCTCAATGTGTTATTTGTGGTATGACATTAGCAAATGCATCACTAAAACCAAATAAGCTCATCAGGCACATGGAAACTGATCATGCTCAGTATAAAAATAATACAAGGGACTTTTTTTAAAGAAAATTCGAAGAATTAAAAAAAAAATAAAAAAATGATAAATACTTATACTTATACGGTCGAAGACAAAATCTACCTAAAATGTTCTTATTTGGCAGCCTTACACATAGCTAAATCAAAAAAACCATACTCGATTGATGAAAAATTGTTAAAACCGTGTATGATTGATATTTGTACAGAATTATTTAGTAATGAGCACGTGACAAAGATTAAAAAAATACCTATGTCTAATGATACCATAAGTAGAAGAATAAAGACTATGTCTAATGATATTGAAAATCAGCTTAGTGAAAAAATTAAAAAATCAATTTTTTACGCAATACAACTTGACGAATCTACTGATATAAATAATGAAGCTATATTATTGATGTATGTGAGGTATGTAGATACTGATCTGAACGATATACAGGAAGAGTTTTTCTGTTGCTTAAATTTAAAAACATACTGTACTTCTGAAGAAATTTTCAAAACCATTTCATTTCATTTCCAAAAAATTAATTTACAATTTTCTAACTGTATCGGCATTTGTACTGATGGAGCTGCAGCTATGACCGGAAAATTTAATGGTCTTGTCACACGCGTTCAACAAATTGCTCATAAAAACATTATATAACACACTGTTTCATCCATCGTGAGCAATTAGCCGCTAAAGATATAAACGAAAACCTATTTGACGTTCTAAATATATGCATAAAAATAGTAAATTTTGTTCGAGCTAGTTCCGTAAACACTCGCGTTTTTAAAGTGATGTGTGAAGAAATGGGTTCAGGTTTTAAAAATTTGCTATTACACACTCATGTTCGATGGTTGTCGTGAGGAAAAGTTTTGACTAGTTTATTTGAACTGAAAAAGGAAGTAGAAATATTTTTAAGAGACAAAAAATCACCACTTAGTGATTATTTCGAAAATAATGTGTGATTAGCCAAACTTGCATATCTTTCCGATATATTTTTAATTCTTAATGATTTAAATTTAAGTATGCAAGATCCACATACTAATCTTTTTATATCGTATAACAAAATTGACGCATTCCTAAAAAAAATAGGACTATGGACAAATCGAGTAAAAAACTACACATTTGATATGTTTCCAAATTTTTTTAACATGACTCAGGAAAATATATTGACAAAAAATGAAATTAATGAAATGTGTATTATCATCGAAGAACACTTAGGTAGATTAAGAGAAAAAATTTCCAAATATTTCGACCCAACAAAAGACATTCGTAAAAATTGCAATTGGGTAATAAATCCATTCGTACAATCTGATAAAAATATACTATCATTAACAAATGAAGAAAAATTGATTGAATTGAGTGCAGATGTGGGCTTACACGAGATTTTCAGAAACAACAAAAATATAGGTCAATTTTGGATAAAGGTTCAAAATGAATATCCTAGTTTGGCTGAAAAAGCATTAAAATTACTTATTCCATTTTCTACTACATATTTGTGTGAAAATGGTTTTTCCACATTAAAACAATAAAAAATAAAACTAGAAACCGTTTGGAAATTTCATCGGCTATGAGAATTAGCTCGACGAAGTCAATTAAACCAAGAATTGACGAAATAATATCACATCAACAGCAACAATCAAGCCATTAAAAATCTTAATTTAAAAATATATTTATATAATAAAATGAAATATTTAATGTACGTTTTTTTTTAATTTTAAATAAATATAATATTATAATATGTATCTTTTATATTTCTCGTGTACAGTACTTGTTGAGTATGTAAAAAATATATATGTAGGGGTCACTAAGAAATTTTAATTTAAAAAAGGGGTCGCCACAGTAAAAAGGTTGAGAAACACTGGTCTAAGCTACATGACGGCTGTCGAATTCTTTTGAATCGTGCGGAACTCATACGATTACAATATTTAGAATTGTGCATTTTCAAAACGGTTGAATGAAAATCAACCATCATGCGACCAATCGTTTTAAAGCAATTTGAAATATTTACCGAATATCTCGATAGAGAACTCGCTAAAGCGGAATCAACACCAAGAACGAGCAATGAAATGGCTACGTTTATTAAAAACGTACGTGATGGTCATATTATTGCAAATAGTCCTAAACATGATATTAATTTCATCAATCAGCTTAAAATGTACGCATTAATAATGCATTATCACAATTAGCAGAACATTCGATATAACGGTGGAATAAGGAAATGTCGCCGGAGGTGATTACATACGATATATTTATGCCATATTACGCATAAATAAATAATATATTTATTATTTTAGTTATTTAACGAAGATCCGGTAATACTCTCTCCGCCCTCACCGAGCTATTCATCGCCAACCGGCGTCATGATAGATGATACATTTGATAAAGAAAATGTTGTAGAAGATATTTCTATAGCAAAGGTGATTTATAAAATAATAATAATAAATACTTAATTTTTATGTAAAAATACTTTTTTCAGTCACACGACTCGATTGACGAGCCCCACTCATTCGATGTGAACGATGGCCCTGATTTTTTCAACATGCGGTATCTATCTGATACAGATCAAGTAACATTGCTGTATTTCCGACACCGCGCTACACGGAGAGAAAAACTCTTTTTAATAGTTATATGAATTAATTTTTGAAAAATAAAAAGATATGATATTATGTATAAAAAGTAATTTTTATTTATTAATACGAATGGAATTATTTCTTATCATCATAAAAAATAAAAATATTACAAAGCAATTTCTCTCGAGCTGTGAGGTTTAATACAGAGGAATGACTGATGAAAACATGTACACAACTCTTCAACAAAAATATCGTATTAGCATGTAATTTTCACAAAAACCGCACTTAAACATTTTATTTGAATAACGTTGTATTAGAAAAATCAATGAAATAACGAATAGCCGCTGCTCGCGTACGTAACACGCCATCAGTTATCATAAATATGATCATTGCTATCAATAATATATTATCGGATGCCGCTCGCGCGCGTGATGCGGAAATGTGAAAGTGTTCAACTTTTAGTGGCTTTTTAATGAGCTGCATGCAGTAAACAAAGCTATTAAGTCTCGGCCGTAAGCTTTTTTTTTGAAATAAATATAGTAGAGTGTTGTTTACAATATTATCAGTATTACTAAACACGATATATTATATCATATATTTAAATTCAATCCAAAATATACGAAATGTATATATATATACACACACATTTATATATGTATTTATCTTTATTATAGTTCGACAACTACCAACAGTGGCTCAGTTAGACAACTATAGTTCATGTTGATGAATTGTATATATTTTACATTATTTCAATAAATACTATTAAATAATCTTGCATTACCACACTCAGCTAGGACCTTTTATGATGTACATCTCATCAACTCTAAACCCCTCGTTAATAATTTCTCAAACAACATGTTTAATAATATAAATATGATACCCCCACGGGATCCGTCTTGACGCGGCGGGGGGGGGGGGGGCTTGCGGGCTCTTAATTGAGTCTTACCAAGCGATCCCGGTCTAAATTAAACCCAACACAAAGTCTTACCTTAACTGGTCGGACAGGCTTGGTCCACCTGCAAGCGCCTGCAAACGGACATAGGTGAAGGTAACACTGAAATTAAATCCCCCTGGCAGTAGGGTTAAAATGCAAGGGAGAAAACCCTTTTAAAAATCCAATATGGAGCGTAAAAACAGAAGTATTGTTACTACCTTAGGGGCCTCGGAACCCCAGAGGTCGGCAGGGACGAGTGGATCCGGCGTAAAAACCGGGTCCAGTGTAACGGGCTCGTCTCGGTCGTTATCCGGCGACCGTGAGGGAGCCGGGGTGGCTACCCAGGCCTCCGCCACCCTACCAACTACTAGTGCTGAGACGGCCGTGCCAAGTGGCACGCACCGGAACCTGCCCCCAGAAGGAGAAGGAGAATTGAATACGGAAGCAACAAAAAACCCGGAGCAGGTCAACAATTCACCCACTAGGAAGATCATTGACATTGATGCCCTCTCCGAAGACGAGCTCCTGGGAAAACTCCGTGGGTACATTAAGTCTATGTGTGCATTCGCCCAAGCGAACAGGAATGTGCATAGGGAGCTAAAAGAGACCCTTGTGAACTCGAATATAATAATGGCTCAGTACGTGAAAGTGGTGAACCACGGGCGATCCAAGGAGGTGGCTGCTAAGGTAACGTGTGGCAGTGCAACAAACCCGCAGAAGGCTACGTCTGAGGTAGCGGCCATCGCTACGGATGTGGAAAGGACGGTACTGGCTGAAATCCGGGCTATTATCTCTAAACTGAATGAACAAGGAGAGCTGATAGCTGCACTTGCTGCCGACAGACCCGGTGTAGTAAGGCTTCTACGTGAACAGAAATCGTGAGAAGAAAGCCCCCGGCGAAGGACAGGATGGAGCAGAAAGATGACGTTAATATAGATGCGAGAAGGACGCAACCAAAGAAGAAGGATATCGCCAGGGCCTCGATGAAAAAACCACCAGTTATTATAATGCGCATTAATGACGGTTCATACTCGGAGGTACTTAAAAAACTTAAATTAAACGAACAGGTTAAGGCAATTTCGGACGGCATAGTCGGTCTTACAAAGACTAAAGATGGAGAATTACTGGTAAGGCTAAACCCAAGGACCGAACCATTGCAACTGGTGGAGGCAATAGGCACGGCTATGGGCGACAGGTCGGTCGTCAAGGAGTTAATCCACTACCAGAGGGTAGTTGTCCAAGACCTCGACGAACAGGCAGAACCAGAGGAGATTAAAGATACCATCTGCGGACAAATTAGCGTAGAAATCGAGAAGGTCAAAGTAGTCTCCATCAGGGAGAAGTCCAGAGGACAAAAATGGGCTATCGTGTCACTCCCAGCGGGAGTAGCAAGCAGCGCAATATCTGCAGGGAGATTGAGGGTTGGCTACGTCAACTGCCGAGTACGCATCTGGGAGGACCGAGGCATCGGCAGGTGCTTCATGTGTCTCTCGCGAGGCCACTTGGACGGCCAATGCAAAGGACCTGATAGAAGCGAATGCTGCAGGTGCTGCAGAATTACAGGCCACCGAACGGTAAAATGCGAGGCTACAACCGAAGTCGCGAAGGAGTTTGCTACTCAACTGGGTAACGGAGGGACAGAAGAGGCTTTAAGGCTCTGGGTAGCCGAGAGGTCTGTCCAAGTAAAATGATTAGAGTACCACAATTAGATCCGAGTACTGCAAATCAATGTGGGTGTATGCAGAGCGGCCCAGGACCTGGCACTGGCAACCGCATCTAACATGGGCATCGACATACTAGTCCTCAGCAAACCCTACCGCTGTGGCCTAGATGCCGAAGGATGGTTTAGCGACATCGAAGCGAAGACAGCCATCCTAATACACAACTCAAGCCTGCGAATACAAAAAATTGGTCCTAAAGACAATCGAGGATTTAGATGGGTGAAAGTGGAGGATCTCACAGTGTACGCCTGCTACTGGTCCCCCAAATACGGTCTACGCCCTATTCGTGGATTTTTCGGACAGACTCGAAGGTAGCATCAGGCAACAAGAGTGTACTGTGATAGCCGCTGGGGACTTCAATGCCAAGTCTCTGGCTTAGGGAGACCACAATGAGAAACCGAAAGGGCGCGCCCTAAGTGATATGGCAGCTAGCCTGGGACTCGCCGTGTGCAACAATGGAGACAGACCAACCTTCTTCAGGGTATATGCCAGCGGTATATCCAGGTCACATATTGACATAACTTTTGTATCTGGAAGGAGCAGTGATACAGTGCGGGACTGGCAAGTACTTGATCAATACTCTGCCTCACTTCACAGGTACATAGCGTTCACTGTCACATCGACAACGTGTACAGAACGGAGGCAAGCGGAAGTAAGATGGTCGTGAAGGAAGTATAAGAAGTCGAAGCTGGTCGATTACATCAAGTCAACCCCTTTCGAAACTAGGACGGATGCGCTACACACCACTGTAGAGCTGGACGAGTACCTTAAGGGCGCATGTGACAGCTGCATGCCTAGGGGAAGCTACAGAGGTGGGAAAAAACCGACACATTGGTGGACCAAGGAGATTGCCGAACTCCGGGACTTTTATTTATTATAATATTAAGTAAATTAAAATAAAATAATACGGAGTTGGTTTTTTTACTATAATATTATTATATATAGTATAATAATATAGTATAATATATTATATACTGTAATATTATTTATAACATACATAGGTATTAGCCAATTTCAACGTAAAAATCTGGTATCTGTATATCTGTAATCTGAATCCCGGACGAAAAGACTTTTTGACCGATTACCCTGTAATCTTTATATTATAGTTTGTTAATCTTTATGGTCACATAAATGGTACACATTAATATTATGGTTTTCTGTTCAATTATACCTGTACATTAATACAAGTTTGCGTTAGTGTGCTTTATATCGCGCAGTGAGTCGTACGCTTTTAAAAATTATTAACTAACTATACCTACATCTGTTATTATGCTTTAAATATTTTAACTTCTAAATTAAAAAAAAAAAACTATAACATGCCATTGGAGTTTGTAAAAAGTCAACGGGGAAAAGATCTCCTTGTTCATGGTGGATTTATTTACAAAAAGATAGAGAAGGTAAAGAAAAAATGATATGGAGATGCAACGAAATTAAAAATTGTCCAGGACGAGCGCATACAATGCAAGGTACCTATATATTATTTTTTTATGTATTTATTTTTATGACGGGACACCCGATTCGACGAAGCAAAGAGGCGAGCTGGAGAAACCTATGCAATCAGGTAGAGACTGACCGTAGGGTCTACCGTACAAGTTGGTGACAAAAAAACTGGTTGGCAGAAGGCCGATCCCAGGGCTATGTGTACCAGAAAGGGGGACTCTATCGTCGACGGACTCTTTCCCAAAGACGATATAAGCGAATGGCCACCATGGGCGGAACATCACGTTTTTCTCGAAGTCATGACTGACGAGGTTAGGGAACTGAGCCGGATGATTCCCCTCGGAAAAGCGCCTGGCCCAGACGGGGTGCCAGACATGGTGATCAAGGAACTAGCCACTAGGAAACCGGAGATGCTGAGGGACGTGTTTAATTGTTGTCTGACAGAAGGCGTTTTTCCACCCAAGTGGAAAGTGGCGAAATTGGTTTTATTAAGGAAAGGGGACAAGCCATTGGAAAACCCGTCTACCTACAGGCCTATATGTCTGTTCAACACCATGGGAAAATTGTTTGAGAGACTCATAAAAAGGCGAATGGAGAAACACCTCGAAGGGAATGATGACCTGAACGAGCGGCAGTTCGGCTTCAGGAAGGGTCGATCCACGTTGGACGCCGTCGGAAAGGTTATGAGTGTGATCGAAGCAGCCGGATCTGGGCCATTGCACAAAAGAGAACTCTGCGTGGTCGTAGCTCTGGACGTGGCGAATGCATTTAACACCGCAAAATGGAGGAAGATCGAGGAGTCGATGCATGACAAACACATGACTCGCTACCTCATATCCGCGATCCAGAGCTATCTTAAAGACAGAACGATCGAGTACGAGGGTGGAACACGGATCACTACCTACGGCGTTCCACAAGGATCGGTGCTCGGACCACTCCTGTGGAACTTAATGTATGACGACCTACTCCGAGTGGACACCGGAGGGAACGTGAGGGGCAAGTCTTCGAAAACTATGGTCGCCTTCTCGGACGATGTTGCAGTGGTATAGACAGGACACACCTCAGACGTGTTAGAACAGGTGACAAATGAAGCGCTGGAGAAGGTGGCAGAATGGATGGCAAGAGCAGGCGTCACCCTTTCAGTGGCCAAGACGGAAGAGGTCATGCTGACCACCAGGAGGGGCTACGACAGGCCAAACCTAGTAATACGAGGAGAACAAGTAGAAATAAAGGACCAGATTAAATTCCTGGGTCTGGAACTCCACAGAGTGTTAGGGTTTAAAGCACACTTGGAGGCGGCAGCGAGGAAGGCGCAGACTACGGCCCTAGCGTTATCAAGGTTAATGCCTAACTTGGGCGGCGCTCGACCAAAGAAGAGGAGGTTACTTGCCACGGTGGTCGAGAGTAAGCTCCTGTATGGGTCACCTATATGGGCTAGCGCTCTCAAGCACTAGAGGAACGTCGATATAATCCTGAGGCCCTAGAGAGTTCTGGCACTTCGAGCTGCAATGTCATACAGGACAGTCTCTACGGCAGCAACAATGGTCATAGCGAGCATCATCCCGGCACACCTATTGGCGTCGGAGAGACAAGAACGGTACATGTGCAGAGGAGAGAAGGACAAAGCAGCGGTCGGTAAAGAAGTACGTGAGGCTACTATGAGAAAATGGCAGAAGGAATGGGATACGACTGAAAAAGGCAGATGGACCAGGAGACTAATTCCAGACCTGAATGCCTGGACGGAACGGAAACACGGGACCGTAGATTTCCACATGTCACAATTCCTGTCAGGACATGGATGCTTCAGGTTCTACCTAAAAAGATTCGGGAAAATCGACGAACAGTCTTGTCTCGATTGTGGGGTGCCTGTCGACGATGCGGAACACGTGTGGTTCCGGTGTGGTAGGTGGTGGAGAGAGCGGCGAGCACTGGAAGTGGTGCTAAACAACGACCTACAACCGGAGACGTTGGTTGGTTGCATGTTGCGAAATAGAACGAAGTGGGACGCGGTGAAGGAATTCACGAGAAACATTCAATCGGCGAGAGAAACTGAAGAAAGAGAAAACAGGCCGAAGAGCGAAGACGAATCGTGGAAGTGTTGTAACATAGAAGATAAACAAACATTAGTTAAGCTAATTTTATTGTGCGCTGAAAGCGGAAGTTAGAGGGACAGAGCCCTCTTAGTATTGTAGAGCGAAGCTCAGTCTTAAATGTTGCAGAAATGTAATTTTTGTTTTAACACAATAAATGATACGGATGTAGCGGGAAGGACAGCCCGGCACGGGTGAAGTGCCCCCCTGTAGCGCCGTGATTTCACACAAAAAAAAAAAAAAAAAAAAATATAAATATGATAATAATAAATAACGTTCTAAAACGTTATCCTTTTCATATAATCAGTGAACATAGCGCATACAGACCTCCTTGCCAACTATTATCTTGATATATTATATCATATATTTAAATTCAGTTCAAAATTATTGAAAATATTTTCAAAGTTTATTATTTAACATAATAAATGTTTGGCAGGGTCCTCAATCGTTAAATTATATCCCCCCACCCATAGGCGCAATTTGGGGGGTCTAGGGGGGCTTAGCCCCTCCCCCAAGTTTTATTTAAGCCCCCCAAGTTTTTAAATATATTCATTCTTAAATCCACCTAATAAAAAAAATTATCAAATTAAAAAAAAAATTTATTATGGGTTTTTTTTAGCCAACTCGGTAATCAGTGTACGTATGTTGTCTAATCAGTAATAAGTAATAATTAATATCAATCTAGAATATATAATAAGCTGTTGTTATTAATTTTAGTTTTAATAATATGAATATAATATTATGATACATCGTTGTATAACAGCCAACAGGGCACAGGTATACATAGACTGTGTTTATAAACGGTGTCTAATGTCTATAAAACCTACTATCATAGTAGTAAACACGGGTATAAATATTACTATCGCATATTAGCTATTTTTAGAATATAGTATTTCCGCAGATGTCATTATATTATTATAAATTTATTAAAACTTCTTATCGCAATTGCTAAACGGCCTGAACGTAACGCGGCGTTTCTGTCTTTCATACTCGTTTTTCGTGACAAATTTTTTCTTTTTAATCGATTTAGCTGCGTGTATGTTTTGTGAAGTTATTTCATATCAATTAACAATATGTTTAGCGTTTTTAATTTAAAAACAAACAAAACACCTTGTAATTCATCAAATTCTCAACCATCTGAGATTTCATCTAAAAAAATTGTTCAAATTAACGAAGATAATGATCCGGCCATTGAGTGTCATGTACAAAATGAGCAAAGTTGTTCTTCAGACAATACTTCAGAAACTACTGACCTCGGTGACATCAATTCTTGCCCAGCAAGACCAAAATTACAGGTACCTATGATTTTTGTTTAATCGATTTAGTTTTATATTATTTATTTTTTTCATTAAATAGGTACCTACCTACTTAGTACAGTGTGATAGTTAAACCTTATTGGCTGTAAACAAATAGTGCAATATAATATTTTAAATTTTAAAATTGTATAATATAGTCTAGATTAAATAATGCAGTTTATGTTATCTGTTTAATATCAGGTATATTCTAAGACTCGTTTTGACAAACAAAACAGATCTTTTTCATCTTCATTGTACAGTTCTTTTCAATGGCTTGAATATAATTTGAAAAATGATGCAGTATTTTGCTATCTCTGTAGAATTTTTGGATCTGGACATTTAGAAGACAGCTTTGTATCAACTGGATTTAGAAACTGGAAAAAGGTTTAATTTTTATCATCAACTTTTTCTTTATAAATATGTTTATTTTAAATGATATTTGTTATGTTTTGTACTTATATACCATTTTTTTAAATATGTCTATACCAACTATTTTCTTCATAAACTTATGTTTATAGCTCAGTGGCTCAACTGCATTAAATTCTAAATCTAAATTGGAATTGCATGCCAAAACTATTCAACATTTAACCAATTCAACAAAATGGGTTAGATTATATAGAGAGTTTAACATCGGGATCTGTGCATACAATCATGGCTAGTGCAAATCGACAACAAATAATGAAAAATAGAGCTTATATAAAGCATTTGATAGATATAGTTTTGTATTTAGGGCGCCAAGGTCTAGCATTTCGAGGACACGGTGAGGAAAAAACTTCAGTAAATCAAGGTAGTTTATTTATTGCATAAAATATATTCTTTAAAAATAATATTGAAAATTGATATATACAACTTAAACATACTTTTTAGGGAATTATAAAGAAGCATGTGTATTATTATCCAAATGTAATGAAGACTTTGATTCTATGTTTAATGAAAAAACTAATTACACTAGTTGGTCCATACAAAATGACTTATTAAATATAAGCGCTCAAATGGTAACAGAGAATATCATAAAACAAATTAATGAATGTGGTTTTTTTAGTATCATGTGTGATGAAGCAAGGTAGGTACTAACTAATATTAAGTTAAATATGTAACTGCTTACTAAAATGTAATATGTTGTATTGTAATTTAGTACTAAGTATTGTTTTATTAGATGTTACAGGGAAGAACAAATGACAATTTGTGTGCGTTATACTAAAAATCTTATAGTATATGAAAGATTTTTAAGATTTATTAACGTATCTCAAAAGCAGGATGCTAATGCTTTGTCAACTGCAATTATACATTTCTTCAAAACAAATAAAATAAATGTACCAGTTGTTGCTCAGGCATATGATAGTGCTAGTGTAATGGCTGGAAAATTTAATGGTGTGCAGAAAAAATCCAAACTGAATATCCGTATGCTATCTATACCCATTGTATGGCCCATCAAATCAACTTGGTTGTATTAGACATGTGTAAATTAGTAAAAGTATGATTAATTTAGTATCAAAAAATTATCATTTATTCTATTTCCCTAATACATTGTATTTATCTCGTATAGTTTTTAATTGTCTGGAATCATTATATGTTTACTTTTCACACTCCTTCAATAATATAAAGTTTAAAGAAATGCAAGAAGAACTGGGTATTAAGAAAACATTGTTGACCACACTTAGTGACACCCGTTGGAATTGTCATGTTAAAAATTGTACAGCTGTATTAAATCAAATTTTAAAGCTATTATTACAGTATTGAAAAATGAAATTGATAGCTGTGATAATAAAGATGTTTTACAAGCAATAGGTGAGAAAAATATTTTTAATTTTTAAGACTATTTTATGTACACATTTTCTTACAAATATTGTGTTTTTACAGGTATTTTATCTACTATCAAGAAGCCTTCTTTCTTTATTCATCTAATAATACTAGAAGAAGTGTTACAAATTATAAATGTTTTAAATACTAGGCTTCAAAATAAAGGAGAAACGTTAGAAAGTGCTGTTAGCTTAATACAAGGAATAATAAAGACATTCGAGTCATTAAGAGCGGAAACTGAATTTCAGAAAATCTGGAATAATATCATTGATTTTGCTAAGTCCAATAATCTGGATCTTCTCAGTACTGGTAAATATTGTATATAATATATTAAACATATACATGACTATTATACATATTATTATTTAATTTAAAGGTCATTGTGCAAAACGCCAAAAAATGCAGCCAAAAAACTTGAATGATTTTCATGTTTTCTCAACCGTGGATTCTGAGCCACAGAATATGAATGAATCAAATAATCAAATAACAGTATCTGATATGTATTATAAGAGTTGCACTGATTATTATCAAATAATAGATTGCATTGTTATTAACTTAAAAAAAAGATTCTCATCTGAAAGTTTAGAAATGGCTTCATCTATCGATAGTTTTCATAAACTGAACTATGAACAGAGTAAATATTTCATTGAACATTATAAAGTAAATATTCTATTGCTTAAGATTGAATTTATATTTGTTAAATTTAGATAAATAT
>JACXSJ010004322.1:0-14164 GCA_014851325.1 Pentalonia nigronervosa
AATTTTAATAATAATTAAAATTAGTAAAAAAAATTTAAATTAAGAAAATGGTTTGCCCAAACAAATTGCAATTTTTAAAAATTCACCCAAACGCTGCAAACCGGTTTTACTTAAAAATTACCGTTTTTCCGTTACTTTTTTAGGGTTGTGATTACAGACACAAAAATAAAAAAGTAAATAAAAAAAAGTACATATCATTTAATTATTAAATACATTTATCGTATACGGTCGTAGGCCTACTATAATATGGGTACACGCGGAGAAACGTCAGATTTTTTTCCAACGATATTGACATGATATTGTAATATAATAATAATATGATATAATATGTTTAAAAAAATGTCAAGTGTACTCCACCAATTGTAGTTAAAAAAAAAATTAACTAATATTTAAACCTAATCTCATTCGATAATTACGTCATGTAATACATGGAAAAACTGCATTGGACTTCGGCTAGATAGATTTTAATTTATTTAAATAGCTTCATATATGTATTCAATCGGATGTCGTAGAAATTTTTATTCCATAAAAAAAAAAAAAAATAATTAAAAAACAAATTGTTTAGGTACCTATGTTATCATGGATATTTCAGTCAAACGTGCTAACGAATTAGAATCCGTTTTCGAAATTAAAATTCATCAAATCCAAAGTCGGTACGGTTATTTTCGAGTACATTATGATATTATAATGAGTATAATATTGTCTAAATAAGTACTAATTAAAAATAACACATCATTCATATGCGATCGGGTGACAATACAATATTCAAATCAGACTCCCCAAACTTTTAATTTAGCTATTTCTTGTATACTTGTCAGAATATTATTTACAAGCCACCATAAAATATTTAATACCGTCACATCAATTTTCCTATATATTTTAGATAATGAGCGGAGCGATGAATGTATTAATTTTACAATGTTGTGAGCTTTTTTTTTTGTGACTGTCATTACGTTTTAATGCAGTAAAAGTGCTTCAATTTTCTTCAACAGCATCTTTTCTGACATGAAAGTGAATCTATTTGATACTTTAAGGGGTAAAAAGTATAAAAATTTCCCATAGTTTTCAAATGCGCTTAGATAAACAAAAAAAAAAATTAAGGAAAAAGAGGAAATTTTTCGCAAAACAAATTTAATTAATTAGTAATTAATTTTTAATTTTAATATAACAAAAAAAAAAAAATGATGACTGTAAATACATTAAATTTTCACGGAATGTTTATAAATGCATCTTCTATACACTATAAAGTTTTAAAAGTATTTTGATTTTTTTTAAGTTATTTATAAACACAATCAATTTTCGGTTTTATTTTTATTTTTTTTTTATTATTACCGATAAAAATGTTTTCAGTCTATCAAAAAACTTGAAAATGTAATATAACGGTCTTTATAACTTGTTGTAAATGAAAATTAAAAAAAAAGTTAAATAAAAAAGTTGAGCCTAAGTCTCTAATAGTTTTTTATAAACATCTTAAGTTAAAATTTCGAAAAAATACGTAAAAATTATGAAATTTTGCATTTTTTTTTTAAGGGGGGGGGGATTCATAAAAAATTTTGTATTTAAATCTAAGATATGAAAATTAAACACAAGAATCTCTATAAGCTCTTCTACCTTTATATAAAAAAAAATTAACGGAAAGTCAAAGTAATTTTTTATAAGCTTTTGAAATTAGACATTGGATATTCACGCGTTTTCTCCGGGAACGATTTTCTTATTTTGATGTAACTCAAAAAAGAATAATTGAAGACGTTTAAAATGTTCACAAAATATTTAGATTATCATTTTCTATACACCGAAAAAAGTTTAAAAATATTTTGATAATTTTTGAGCTAATTGTAGGCCTAAAATTTTTTTTCTTTAAATATCGAAGAAAAAAGGTCATAATAATAAAAATACAATGGTACAATTTTTTTTATAAACATTTAAAATTAAAATGTTAATCGAAATTCATCATCGAACATTTACTAATTGTTTTGTAGTTAAAAATTTATAAAATGTTCAATTTTTATAACTAAGGATTGAAAATTTAAAACAAGGTTTTTCATATGTAAATACTTACTGAATACGAGTAAATAATAGTATAAATAAAAAATAAATAAATAAAAAATTTAATAATAATGTAACCAAAAAATCAAAAAAAATAATTTTTATAGACATTTTAAATTCAAATTTAGACAAAATTAGTTATTAAAATGAAGAATAACGATGTTATTTATTTTGTTGTAATTAAAAAATATTTTTCGTGGGTGCTTGAAACTTTTAAATGAAATTATTATATTTTATACACTCAATTAAATTTCCAAATGCAATGTATTCTTCAAAAATTATTCAACTTATTGTATTATTGATAGTAAAATTAATTATTTTAATTATGATATCTTAAAATACACTTAGTTATGTAGGCTGACAAGCCGTCTTTGCTCAGAATCGTTTTTTGTATATAATGATTTTTTTATCGTTGAATACAAATTTTATACATCCGTAAAGTGACCCAATCGACTCCTACTGTACAGCAGAGCCACTTGCCGACCTTTTTCTCATTAAAACGCGGTTTGCTACATGACGTTCGTTATCGTTTCTAAAAGGAGTCCAATATAATATTTAAGCACTTTTTGCAACATTTTCACAAATTGTAATATTAAAATATAATAAATTCCAATTTCAAGTAGCTCACATGACATGATCCCATGTCATTGTTACGTAAATAGATATGAAATAATTGTATAGAGAATGTACAAATAACATATTTTGACGCAGATCGGTCATCAAGCACTATTTCTATTGGGATTTCAGAGCTAAAAATATTGCAAGTTTGTAATATTGCAAAAGGATAGTTATATTTTAGAGCAAAAAGCATATCAGAATATTTTAAATATAATTCAGTATTTTTACCTGTTTAACAATATTAGACCAAATATTATTGCACAAATGTTTGTAAAGTTATATAAGTAGGCGCTAATAGTTTAATTTTATAACATAAAAACTCTAACTCTCTATTTTAATATTAGATAATGCATTTTTTCGATAAGGTTCAAATGTTCGGCATTTTTGAACAATATATAAAGTACCAAATTTAATATCTGAAATGAAGCATACGGATACCTAAGATTTTGGAGCTATTGTATAATACAATTAATTTTTTGCTTATGCTTCCAATGGTATTCGTCTTGCATCTACCGTAAAATGTTACCATCCTATTGAATATTGGAATTTATGTATGCTTTATTGCAATATATGCTACCTACAAATTAATTTTAATGTCATTTAAGAAGGTACATTAATGTTCTTAAAATTCGATGTTTTGAAAGACATCAATGGTTATGAAAATGTTCGTAAATTGGGATTATATTATTTGTTATTAAAAATAATATATAATATAATAAATATTTTAATTTTGCACGTACTATCTCCAGCTTATGAGCCACGGATTGCCATCCCTGAGCTACAACATATTTTTTTAATGCTGGTTATATTATATTACTCATTGTTGTAAAATATTGTAATAGGTAAATAATATTTTAAAGAATCTGTATAATATTGTCTATATGTCATCCCAGAAATTTCTGACATATTTTATTTTAATGCATTAACTGAACATTAACATTTTTTCTCACAGTTGGTAATTAATTAATGATCATATTTTTGTCGTCTTTTGTTTTAATATCATGATATAATGTAATTCCAAAAAAAAACCATTCTACCGTTTGATCCTATTTACCACTGTACTCGCTGATTTCGTTTAGTTATCAGTCTTATTATAAATTAAATTTACTTAACAATACATTGATATTGTCTAATTGTGTCCTGAACTCATTAACTTAACGAGAGTTTATGTGATCATATGCTAATGATGTTTATCTTTATAACTAATTGTTAACTATATAGTAAAAACGAATATAAATATTTGCCTATTTTGCTTAGATCTTGTTAGAGTTATTACTTACGGCAGATAACAGTTTTCTATTAGATAGTAGACTGCAGCCCTAATGCCGTTGCGGTAAGTAGCATACAAGACGAGTATATAGAAACTTTTTTTTTATTGAGAAAATATCTACATTTTTATACTTATTTCCTCCGCGAATCCGCTTCTTATTATAATAAATACTCTACAATACGTATAATATTGCAACTCTACGATTTTCACAAGAATATTTTATATTCATGTAGGTACGTGTTATATCGATCATTTTGACACGCGTCTACTCAAGCAAAGTTTGTTTCGTATTTTTTTTCGCTGTCCCAAATTCCACGATTCGATTCACTTACATTCTTCTTGTCAGTTAGTTGTCATTCCACATTAACATCGATTTTGCTGTGCAGAACACACAAAATAGTAAATACGATTGAAATTTAAAATATCTGCGTCTTGCAAAGTAATGCGAAATTCGAGTCTAATCGATTTTGGGAAAACGACAAAGTTGGACTACCGAATTCACGTATTAAGCATTGATCAAAGTAGTCAAATGATATAATATATAACTACAGGTGAAGCTGGAAAATCGGACCAACGATGACGGCTGGTCGGAAATCGTTTTATTGGTACTTTCCGACCTGAATAGCCCGAATATAAAATATTTACTTAATAAGGTGGCGGATTAAAGCATTCCTATAGGGTATTAACACGTAATTTTCATCGCTTTTGAATGTTAAGTAATATATTATATAATATGTTGCAATGGTGCAAATAGGATAAAGCTCTTGGGGTCGAGTTTAACCATCAAAATAGAATATTTTGTTTGAATTATATATGTATCCTCCCAGAATTTTAACAAGATTTTCCCCGCACTTTACGTTATTTTTCCAAATATTAAAATTTCCAAATCACAGTACCTAACACTTAATAAACTATATAGTCAATAATTTAATTTTAAATAAATTATGTTTACAAAAAATAAAAACCAAAACCAAAATCATTACTTAAACATTAAAATTTTTAATTTTTTTATACTTTGTGCAGTTTCAAAAATGTATGTTATAGAAAAGACGCAACAATTAATATTTTATATAGTCGTATAAACTGTAAATATTGTTTTACGCGTAAATATTGATCACGAGTGATGTACATTATAGTTTGAAAAAATATACTAATTTATTGAAAAATATTAAACATTATCAAAAAAAAAAAAAAAAAACATTTCATTAGACGAATATTTTTTTACTAGTATTTCTTTTATGTGGCTTGTGAATTTGGCCAGTTTTGACACCCACTGCCATATTCGTGTTAATTAAATACACATTATAATATATATATATATATATATTATTATATTTTTCCCTTGGCGACAGTATAACGTAGCCATTAATCACTATACGACAGTTTTTGATTTACTCACAATGTTCATACTTAGATAATTATTTTTATTCAGACGGTTTATGGATTGTAATATTGTCATTAAAATAATAGTGCATATCAATATAAATATTTTAAGGAAGATGATTCAGATACATTTTACCGAAAACCGTGCTACCAATGCCAGCCAAACGGTTATTTGACATTTAATTTTACGCCATATATAAATTGTTATAATTTTATTACGTTGGTTTTTTTCATCAATATTTTCCGACAGATGAATTATTAATGAGAATTCTCTGTTTTCGATCGGTGTGCTGCAATCGCATTACATAGTGTTAAGGGGTTTTCCAGGTAAAGGGGATTAAATGTATGAAGCGACACGGGATTCTTTGAAATAGGAGAGACCCTGCGAAATACCATAGTCGTGCCATAACAATAATAATAATATAATAAAACGACCGGCGAAGGGACTTGGTGCAAGGTAGGGTGGGTGTAGTAAAAGTATAAGCCGTTAACGTTGGCTACCGACTTTCGAGGTGGCGGAGGCGTGATGTCACAACCGTAATGGAAAAATTCTTACGGGTTCCGGTCGAGGCGCGGACCGTGTTTTTTTTCCGACCTATCTGCATTACGTATTACCATCACAGGGTGTTTCATTAACTGCGTTCACCCCGTTTTTTCTTCGAGGTGGTCATTTTCGGAACTTGATTTTCGATATATTTTCCAACACGTCCTGAAGAGATATATTTTTTCAAATTCTTGAGATTTGTGATGCTACTCGAACCGCCGTGCTGCATTGGTGATAGAATAACTTATTTTTTTCAAACGAGAATTCCTCTCATTTTTACTGTACATTTTATTTTAGAGGATTGTTTTTTGAATATTTTCAAGAATCTAAATTAAAATTTCAACGAGTGAAATTTTTTTTTTCACTTTGTGTTCTAATGATAATGGGTTTGGAAGATATGGCCATATGGTGATATGAAAAGGTTTGTAATTAATATCAATCCATCTGCATTTTTTAGACTTTTTAAAAATGGTCCAAGTTTAATAAATACTAAATTAAAAATTACATATAACGTATATTTTTATACGAACGTGTTTAAAGACTATTACCTATACTTTTGTAGTAACTGAAAAACTACTCGTTAGAATTTTGAATTAAGTCCATTAGAATATTCAGAAAAATTACTCACTTCATAATTTACAATAAAAAAGGATGTTTTCATTTGAAAAACAGAAACTTGTATCGCCACAGGACACTCCTTAAGTAATGCATTAAATCACGAAAATTCGAAAATACTATGGTTTTGAGTACGTTTAGAGATTCCAAAAGTTAACATTTTAATGAATTAGTTATTGAAGGAAAAAATGGTGGTGAGCAGACTTGATGAATCACCCTGTAAATATCTATAGGTATATACAAAACGGCGGCAGATCGAATGCCGATCTGAGGCCCAGGACTCACTCCTACCCACCCACTCATCACCGGACAAGGGGTGGCATTGCTCCAGAATTGTGTATACGTTGCAAACGATTTTCTATATTATTATTATGTGCAATGTGCCACACTATAACAATACACGTAGCATGCGAGTGGTTTTTCATTTTTTTTCGCGTAGTTTTCGTACACACATTTTATTATAATACGCATATATATATATATATATAAATTTATGTGAGGTCCGGGCCCCGTGAAACATAAAAACCACCGCAACGAAATGGGTCGGTATACGATCGACATGACTGTATAGATATAATATATTATTATTATTGTTGTTATGCGTTACGGGCAGAGTGAACCATCATGTGCATTACTCGCCGGGCGTTATAATAATACGTAAATACTGGTCGATTACAACGGGCAAAAATATAGACGAAAATTTATAGATCCACCGAACTGTATATAATATTGTATATTATAGAATCGCGAGGTCTAGATTGGCCGATATAAACTCTACAATAATTGTTTTCTGTATCATTTAATAGATATACTTATTCATAATTTTTTGGTCCTATATACTTCAATTACATTTTTTTTATTTCAATACGATTTTTGAACTTTTTTAATATTACTATTCCATTCCAAATAAATTTAAACCACAGACATACAATTAATATGCAGGTGTATGAACTGGGAGTACCCCATACTTGTGATGTGAATTTTACGTAAAAAATTTTTTTGGTAATTTACCAAGTAAATTTACTAGTAAATTATCAACATTTATAGTAAAATTGATAATATTTTATTAAAATTCAATTTATAGTATACCTGTTGATTTTTTTCACAATATTATGTAAAGAAGGCAAGATAAATATAAAATAAAGTATTAGTAATACTAAAATATAAAATAAAAATAATTTTGATCTATTTCAAAAAAAATAAAAAAACACCTTATAGTATAAAGAAAACAGCAGCTTTTGTTAAATTAATAATTTACTCTTAATTAAATTAACTGTGTAAGTTAACTACCTATCACCTATGTATTAACAACTTCTTCAAAATCTGATCTTGAAGAAAAACTTTCTGTATTCATTGAGTTATCAACTAAGTCGTCTGTATCCCAATTTTCTTCGCTGGAGCTTAATATTATATTTATTTAATGTTCAGTTTCTACGTTTTCTGACAACTTGTTTATGTTAAAAGTACTTGTTGAAGGGGCCATATGAAAATCATCTACAATAGAATGTGTGTCACTAACATCTGACTGAATGTTCTTTTCAGTGTTTTGGGAATTTTTTTTTTGAACCTGTTTTTTATGTAAACTGTTTTGGTTCTGATGAATGTATAATAACTTCCCAGCCCGCTCATTAGTTAACTTATTCCTTTTTTTTATATGGATGAATGAATATGTACTAAATGATCTTTCGGTAGCAGCAGATGATGAAGATAGAGATAATATTGCTGATGCAATTTTACTTAATTTACTACTTCCACAAATTCCATTCCACCAAATGGAAGGGCTCACATTTTCCATATCTAGTGACCATATAAATTGTTTACTCCATAACCCTTCATGTGTTCTATATTGAGCCAATTCACGCATTACATTTTGTGTTTCTTCACCGATCAATAATAATTTGGAAACAAGAAATATATATTCAACTCCTTCAATATCATTGTTTGATTCCAGTTGTCTTCCTTGGTACCTTGGGTCAAGTATAGCACTAGCATAGTGAACAGGATGAAGTGCCATAGTTTTTCTATTGTCAACAAAATAATAATAATTGATTTTTTTTCTTCTTTAGACAAAAAGTTTATTTCAGGTAATTTGTTAATCATAATTGATTTTATATTAAGCAGTGCATAAAATACATCACTTATATATGGTTTATCAGCTTCTAATCTTGTTATCCATTCTGCAATGGGCTTAATAATATTTAAAATTTGATTAATTTTTTGTTCCAAAATGAAAAATCAAGAATCAAAAGTTTTAAATCTCCTAGTTTATCAATAATATATTTGTTTTTAGACCATGCTAACTTATGGAGGGGTGTTTGATTTTGAAATAAACTTTGTAAGCATGGAACTAATGAGGCCCGACGTGTTTTTACTGACATTTTTAATGAAATAACTTTATTTGTAGATTTTTGAATATTTAATAATGTTGTCTTTAGTATATGAACATTATTAATACCTTTAACAATCCTTTTAGCATCATCTTCAATGCTTATACAACTTTTTATTTTAAGTATATCTTGAAAAAGTAAATTTAGTGTATGACAAATACATGCATAGTAGGCTATTGGTAAATCTTTATACTTAGAATTATTTTGTAGAATACTCCAAGACTTTTTCATTGCAACCGCATTGTTAGTAACAATTCCTAAACAACGATTTTTTCCTAATTCGTCTATTATTTGACTAATTTCTTTGGCAACATATTCTGCAGACGTTCTATTGTTATGCAAATGGATTTGAAAACTACTGGTTCAGGTGTTGTTACAATTACATTTAAAAATTGGTTCATTCCTAAAACATATTTTATCAATTAATTAAATTACTTAAATCTGAGTAAAATATAACTACTTATATAATTAATAATGATAAGTAACTATAAAATAAACTATACTAAAGATAATATAATAACTTGAGTTCTATAGTTGAACCATTATTACCTAATATTACTCCACCCATCAATTTGAACTCCATAAATATAAGCATCATTAATTTTTTTCGAACATTTAAATTAATTAGATTATACTCATAGTCTAATAATTTATGAGATATAAAACGTGTTGGAAGTTGAAAACTTGGTCTTAATGCTTTAAAAAATTATATCCAGTGGTTATTTTCTACTATAGACAATGGTGTGGCACTGGAAAATATAGCAGTGCCTAAAAGTTTCCATAAACGTTCCTATAAACATAATATACTTGTTCATTTTTACTAGAAATTTTATATTTAATTAGTCATTTGTAATTATATTGGAGTAAGTAGGTACTAATGTTACTAACTATCAGTGAATTATTATAAAATAATTTAAAAATTATCATTACTTATTCATTTGTTTTCATGTTATCCATAAACGATATTAACTTTTTGTTTTCCACTGTAGAAATAGTATTATTTTTAACAGTTTCCTGTTTTACTAAAGCCACAGAGTTTTCATTTATACATTTTATTGGAGATGTAATTTGTTTGATACCTGCACATTTTCAGAGTCAATATTCATTAAAATATTAAAGATTATATAACTAATTTCAACAACACATTATTAAATACTTAAGCTATTAACTAGACATTTCTTGTAGGAATACCTATACCTACATTAAAATATTATTACATTATATTACATAGGTACCTACTTTTTTTTTTATATACGATTTTTTTAATTGATTCTGGCACTTTTGGACATTTAGAAATATAAATTGCCATTCTCGTAACATTTTATTTGTAAGTGTTGTTACAAAATAGACATTTTTGTCTATTATTTTGACACGCTTGAAAATAATTTTTCTTAATTTGTTGAGGCTTCAACAATTTAATAATTGTTGAATTAGCCCTAAGTTTATGTTTTATTGACTATATTGTATGTATGAATATATATATATATTTTTTATTTTTTGTTTATTCTACAAGTCTGAATTATTTTTTTTACAATTAATTTCTAAGCTAGACATATATTTAGTACCTATTTAAATCAGCTACTTGTGTATTTATGAATGGGTTATTTATAAAAGGAATTATTCGATCAATTTGATTTATATATATTATATTCTTGAACATAGTATAGTTTAGAATTTTAAGATGATTGTCATTTAGGTCAGGTGAATCTAGTCAAACTTCTGTTAAAATAATTTTATCAAAAGTGATTTTTTGATTACCTACCTAACATTATGCAAAATTGGTCAACATTTTTATTATAACTTCTTATGAAGATATATTATATTTAATGACTAATCCTTATTTAATAGCACATTCATGTCTTTCATTGACAATTATAAGTAATATTATTTGATTATAATATTGTAGGAATTGCATATTTTTTTGTTTGTGTTTATGTGAAAATGACCTATTTAAGGTTTGTAAATAAACTATAAATTATATTATTAAAGGTATTGCCAATAAAACCAGAAATAAATTAAATTTATCTCACTAGCTAAAAGATTACAGATTATAACAATGGCTGAATATAACGATATAGCATTTTATAAATATATATACTTTATAAAAAATGTAGTTTGTCGATAATTTTTATTTGCGTTTTTTTGATCATTTTAACTTTTCTTTATGTTCATTTTTTACACAAATTATTTCTACTAAACACGCGCTCTATCATTTTGTTCTATTATATTAATTTTAAATTCCAGATTTTATATTATTTCGTCTTTTTCTTGAAAAGTTATCTTAAATTCTAATATCCGGTTGCTTAGAGTTAGGAGTTAGAAGTTATATGATTTTCTATAAGTTCATCTGATCTAGTAGTTATAGTTCTGGTGTCTAGATCACTGTTCATATTTGCATTACTTTTACTTTTGTTTGTGATGTATATTTTATCAATATACTTTTTCTTTTGTTTTGTTTAAACTTTTTGGTACAGTCTTTACAATAAAATGCCAACCCTTTGAATATCATAAAGTCTAAATTCTAATGATAAGATTCATGCTTACATATGTAATTGTACTTACGTGAATACATGCTTATACCTATTATATTGAATATTATATTACATTTTATATATTTTTAAATAGTTATAAGCAAGAAATTATTAATTTTTAATAATATGTTCTTCAAAACTTTTATATCAAAAAGGAACAACAATATACATCAATAAAATTTCACTTACAATAAAGAATTCTAACAAATCTGTTAAAATTAAAATAATACATATGTTATGCATACCTATTTATAATGTATTAATATTTCTATTCAGAAAGTACTATAATTAATCTTAAATATATTTTTAATCAGATCAGTTCAGATGACGAATAAAAAAAATCAAGTATGAGCTGTAATTTATAAAATTGGGAAATTTAAAACAGCTCTAATATAAAATATGTGTTAGTATCATACAATAATTTTGGTGTCTTACCCATTGATGCATATTGCACGGGTATTTGAAAATCTCGACTGATTGACACGTTATTACTGATATACTGATATTGATTCGGTCGTATAAGTCCTCTATTGGAATATTATTATTTCCACTGTATACTTATTAAATTCCGTCAAAAAATACAAGTTTTTTTAAAATACGGTCTCTGCACAGTATGTATTCGGATGAAAATTACAAAAATCGGAATTCAAGCACACGCTTGGACGAAGGACGAAATGGGGGTGAATGTGCTTGATGAATTTATCATCTTGCGTAAAGTATACTGTCCTTCAGTGTCCGTTTATGTGACTCGTCTGACTGAGTCGTTAACGACAAAATAACGAAGGTACGAAAACAATTTTTTCCACCATGTGCGTCGGGCGAAAATGAAATATAATGCCTACCATACGATCGTGTGAAAATAATAAAAACAAATTATCGGCCCAGCGGTCGGCCACATAATATATTTATTCGATATAAATAATATTACGTATAAATTATTATACAGGTGCTATAAGCGGTGCCGTGGGGGTCGAATGCGGACATGCGGTCATAACGGTTTAAAACATTTTTACACCACAATAAATTAGTAAAGTACCGATACTTTTCAACGGACTCTAATCGAAAGTCGGAACTGCGGTGTCATACATAATTACATGAGATATATCCTATAAGTATCATTATTTAATTTTTCGCAGTTTCCGGGTGAGTTGAGTAGGTCTTTCAAATCACCTGCTTCTGCGACTTAATATTATATTAATTACACTAATAATAATAATAATAATAATAATAATAATAATAGAATGATTGACAATTGTTCAATTGAAAATTATAATTATTGTATCTCCACTGCTCGGAATTATTGTGAGTCGAGCACCGATAAACGTCTTGATATGGGGTTGCATAATATTATTAATTTATTTATTCGACGACGTGTACAAACAATGTTATGCAATAAAAAAATATTCATAAAACATATTAAATAAGTAGTTCATAATGAGATTGGAAACGTCTAAAAGAGATTTCATTTAAAATAGCTGTGTTGCACAACTCCATCTGGAAAAAAAAGTAAAAAACAACGCTACTTTTAGGTCTATTTTAGTGTTAAGTGTAAGTCTCAGTTAATGGTTAAATCGGTTAAAGTACATCATAATATAATGTACCATGCAATGTATAATATGTATTGGATGCAGTTGAATAGTTTCATTATCAAATCGGTTTAAATTTGATAAAAATACACAATGAAATGTAAACTACACAGGTTTTAAACATGGTCTGATGAGTGAATCCATAGAAATTGTTTCTAAAAACTCATTTCATAGTTCACTCAATATTTCGAGTTAAAAGTTAAAGATTTTGGTCCATAAAACTACTATGCTCAAAACCTTGCTGGAGAACCAAATCTATCTACCAGTGAAAATAATGTTCGAATTGACTAGGTGATTTTATACAAAACTCGAATATAGGCATTCAAAAAAAAATAATTATAAGTAGTATGGATATGATGAATATTATGTCCTAGTTATAACCAATACTTGAATAGGAACAAAATAGGAAAAAAAATGTTAACATTACAAAAAAAATTGCTAAAATATTTTCAAAAAAGAAGGGGTATTCCGTGCTCTTTTACATCACCTTCAATTCAAGCCTCAAGTAAAACAGATATACGTAGTATTAATATATTAGAATCAGATAGGAAAGGTAGCTATTTAGATATAAACTGATAAGATGTGATGATTATATATGTTGGTTTAATGGCTTCTCTACATTATTATATTGTATTGTACTAAAAAATAGAGAAGAAATATATTCGGTAAATAAAAAAACATTACATGAATACATTGATTTTTGCTAATCTCGGTTTGAATGCTGTTATTAAAAACTTGAGTCGAATTAGGTCAGACGCTCGAGTGTGCTAGTCGGTGTATTATAATATGTATGATAAAATGGCGAATGCATACTATAATGAACTGAAAACAATAATGCATTCCAGATCGGCTAAGAACTGTACACTGCAGAGCTATCGCCGAGTTGAATTGTAAGCTGATCGTTTTGTGTAGACGTGAATCAGCTAGCGAGTCGTGTTAAAAAAAATGATGTTATGTAAAAAATTGTGATCCATACTGTCAGTCGTCACCACATAGAATATCATGACGTCAACAGGGAAAAAAATGTACGCAAA
The DNA here is from genome assembly GCA_014851325.1 of Pentalonia nigronervosa. Lineage (NCBI taxonomy): Eukaryota > Metazoa > Arthropoda > Insecta > Hemiptera > Aphididae > Pentalonia > Pentalonia nigronervosa. The sequence goes on from JACXSJ010004322.1 coordinate 14,015, forward strand.
AGGCTTATAGATAAATCTTAAGAATTGCCCAAAGAATACCTAAAAGTTGGGTACATTTAAAATTATTCAAATACCCAGACCACAATATCTTTCAGATCGTAATGTATTTGAGAGGAACTGATCATTCATTTATTGATATTAAGCATCTAT
>JACXSJ010004323.1:0-14155 GCA_014851325.1 Pentalonia nigronervosa
ACATTTTACATTTTTAATTTTTTGTTTTGATGTAAGAAGATAAGTGCTGATAAAGCTAACTACGAACAGGTACCTGCAAGATAAGAACTATTTTCGTATTTAGGTCGATTAATCATTGACACACATTATCTTTATCTTTAGTTGTGTAGATATGGATTACTTATTAATAATAAATAGGTATTGTAGCATCGAATACTGATATTCGAATATACATTACATTACAAGTAGAAACGTGTCTGAAAGTCTCAGGACTTCAAGATTTCATAACATCTTACCATTATACTTGCGAATTAATTAAAATTATTGGAATAATATCTGAGTATATCTAACTAATGTCTTAGTTTTTAAAAATCCAAATCAAAATAATGATTACTCAGATATTCCCATTATTTTGGATATTTGAAAATCTTACTGATTATCTTTGGATCTCTATAAATTTAATTAATTTGTAAGTATAACCGTAATTTGTTATTAGTATTTTGATGTCCTGAGTGAGACATTCAGGTTTATAACATTTAGATACGTTCCTACCTAATATAATCTAGTTACTGAAATTTATAGTTTTACCCCTCTGTAAACGTTAAATGTTAATAAAAAGTAACATCACTAAACGAATAATTTAATAAAATATCTAATACAAAATACCCACAGTTTAATTTATTATAGTCACGGACTAAAATACGCATCGCCGTGCGCTGTGATATAGTATAGTACTGTAATCGGAGCGTCATCTGACAGATTGACACTGTGTTCACCAAGGAGCATATATATAAATATGACTACGTAGCGATCTTGTGATAGTAGAACAACAGGCCACCATGATAAAACGCTTTACTGATTGCTGATAAAACATATATTTTTTCCATAATAATATCAGATAACCAACATTTACGATGTAATTTTATTCCGACTTCATATTTTCAGATTTTTTAAATCTATCAATTTCTTAACCTTATAGTACCACCCCCCTAACATAATACCCCTGCTTTCCACAATGGCCAAGATCGGCCTCAGGAGCAAATTGGCCCCTTGGTAAAGAATCGACGCTCCAAAAACCGTGGGGGGGTTACGGCTTCGACTATTAGCAGAGGGCAGTGACATCGGGCCGTAGTGGACAGCGCTTTCAAACTACTCACCTCCACTGACGAACGCTTGGCCGTAGATGTAAGGGGCCACGCCTACGAAACAACGAAGAAAAGAATACGGAGGACGCCAAGCGTTGCGGAAGTGGGCCATTACCTGTCCGACCAAGACGAAGGCGTCTTTCACGGCATCCGTGGCTCCGGTGGAGTGAGCAACTAGTCTGGTCTACAGCTCGGAAAGCGTCAAAACGGCTGAGAGGGGAGTGGACCACTGAGGGTCCAGACCTAACCAGCATAACTCATGATGGAGCGATTCTTCGCGGCAAGCAGCGCCGGGAGATAATGAAAACTATTCGGAAGTCTAATAAAAAAAAAAAAGGTTTTACACGAAAGCGTTTTATCCGTGTTGTGCGTGGTCTGAGAGAGAAAACAAATATTGCACAATAGATAATTATCTATTAACCTCGTATTGCACTAGCATCCTTTTAAACTGAATTTCTATTACAATTATATGTGGGATTTAAATTATCAAATTTATTAAATAAAGTTAGTTTTCTAATATATCGAAATGTGTACATTTAAATTATAATTACCTCAACATTTCAACACGCATTTTTTTTTTTTTTTAGAAGTACAATAAAATGTTTTGTTTTTTTTTGATTTATACTTATGTTTTGTTATAAGTTTATTAACAGCTTTAAAATATTACAAAACTTATAACAGTGGAAATAAATTATCAAACATTTAAAGTGAGAATAAGTAGTGTTGACTAGGTACAGAATTTTACAGTTGTAAAATGAGTATGATAATAATCCAGTAATAGTATTAACTATGAGTACTTATTAAAATATTAACTATTAAATACTTTATTAAACTGAAATTACATTAATATCAGTGCTTGCTTATCATTATCACAGTAATTTACAACAATTTTGTGAAAATCGAAATTTTGAAGTTGAACGTCCGAACAATAATGAACATTATTATATCAACATTAATTATTATTTATTATTGCAGTTATTGACGTTACTTGTTTAAACAGTTGTTCTGTTAAGTACGAAGTAGTACTTCCTACAGGCAGTCTACGTTTACAGCGTGTTTTTTTTTTAATATTATAGAAATAATTATCTAAGCATACATTTCCTTGAGATGTGAAATATTAAAAAAAAAATCATGGGGGTCCACTACCAATAATTAACCCATAGATGAATCGAAAATTCTGATCATGACAACATTAAAGGCTTACTTGAGGTAAAACGACTGACACCTCATATTATGTCAAACAAGAGAAATCTGCAATTTTTCATGGTTTTAAAATTGATATTTGACAAAGTGAAAAAATAGTATAGTATTTTATTCTCTTTCAGGATCATATGATTAGTGGTTAATAGTAAATGTAGTTAAAAGAGTATTATTGTTGCATTTTATTATAAATGTACAGAAATGCATCGTACACACTACTCTAGAGAAGTTATTACTAGCTACTCTAATAGTCTTAATTTATCTGGAAGAACACCAGAATATTACTACTATAAAAAGTTGATTTAATATATCATAAAATAGGGTCAAAAGAGAATGAAAATTCGTATGTTTATCGAAATTATAACCCAATATGAAGATCAACATTTTAGACAGGTTGAATAACAAACACCCAAGGGCCAAATTAATACACGTTATCTAAATAAAAGCTGAGAATAAAATATAATTTAAATACTCCAGATATTAGGAAAGACAAAAGCAAATACCCAGCATTCTTAATATGTCCAAGATAATTTCTTATAAATATAACTGTTATCCGTATAAATCAATTACATTATGTTTTCCATATTTTATTTATAGTTAATTTAAAACAATGACCGATGGTTTTCTGATTTTTAAATTCTACACTATAAGTTTTGAGGAAATACAAGCATCAAGATTTATTCAATTATAATATAATGGTTTTTATTTTAAGTAGAAAATGACCAAGTTAAATAAAAACTTAAATTTTTTAATTTATAAAACTATCAGTTTTTATTAATATTCAATAATATTACATTATAAAAGTGATTATTTTTCAAATTAACTTACTAAATTGAATGTAAATAAATTATACAGCATATTTTGTTTAGCAAGAAAACACATTGATTCTAAGCATGAATATTGAGTAGTGACTAGTGATTAATAACCACTGACAGCCGAGCACTTGCTAAAGCCACATTTTCCTTTTCAAGGAATTCAACTGGTCAGCAGCACCACATCAGCTTCACTGACGTTGATCCTGATCACCTTCTTACCTTCTAAGTTTTTAATAGTTGTTTGCTATTTATATTAATAACTTTTCTAATCGAATACACTTTATAGAGCTACATGAACAATTTATTCAATTTAAGGGACCAATCATATTTAGTGATTGTTTATGCGATCACAATTTATCTAAAATCTAAGAATCCAAATGTGTTTATATTTCAAACTTTTTGATTCATGTGAATATTTTCAATTATTTAACCATAAAATTTAAATTTGTAATTTAATATATATTTATATATTAAATTTATTATTTTAGTGCTTGCATTTTAATCCAATATTTCAGTACATTTTTATGCAAATTACATTTTTTATATTCATTAAAAAATTTTAATTACATTGTACATATAAAATAAAATTAATAAAAAAATGCACTATAAGTTATAATATAATTGCCATACATATATTTCAATTTCAATTAAACATACAAATGTAAAACGATAAATATATAATATATAAAATAAAAAAAGGAATCTATAAAGGAATTTGTAGAGCATTTAATGTTATTTAAATACACAATATGCATAGTTAAATATTCTTGAAACTTTAGTTTCATGATAGTTTAATTATTCTAATAATATAAAAATAATAATGTTGAACTTTGTGGACAGAACATAATGAAATAATAATAAATAATACATCGTATAGAAAACCACCACCAAAAAAAAAAAAGACCAAAAATATCCCGACTTCGTAATTTATTAATTTTAGATACATATACTTCAATAACATTCATAAAAAAAAAATTAACAAAATTAATTAAATCAGAAAAATTGTAATGACATTAAATATTTATCTATTTCATGCAATTTTAAACTGTTATTTTTTTTAAGTATACAGTCACAATTCAAGAAAAAAAAATTATATAGATAGATGCAAGTGCAAATTTTGAGTTGAATGAATTCAAATACTTAATAAAGAAATCGAAAAATATGGACAATTGAATTAACAGGATATAATAGTATTTGGTATTATCTAGAGGGCCTATAAGAGCTTATCTAGAATTATCTAATAAGTTCATAATTAATAAACAAAATGTATACTGTTCATTTGCACAGTAGAATGTTAAACAAGGTATTAAATTTATGTATTCTTATTTTCATTATGTTTGTCGTGAGATTCTAGAATAATCATTACTCATGTTAGTATTGCCATTTGTCTTATATGAGCGATTATTATAAACATAAGAATTGCCTTGTTGATAACTTCGAGATGGTCCTCCTGTATGTATAAATCAACATTGTTAAATTCTATTCATTATTAAATATAATATGCATAACCAACCTTCTCCTGTATATGAAGCTTTAGGTTTCATGGAAGTAGATCTTTTATTAAAATCATTTGAGTGGCTTCTAGGATTACTACCATTAATATTAGTATAGTGCCCAATATTACGTTCTAGCGATTGCTGCCCGTAATTGGTTTGATAATATGTTGAATTATTAGAGGAAGTAGTAACAGAGTATGATTCTTGTTTATTGAAAACCACTGAATTTTGCAATAACTCATCAAGATTCTCTGTATATCCTAAATTGATAATTTGTTTTAAATCAACTTTGTTATGTTTATATCGATTGAGTAAAATTAGATATGACTTTCTTGAATTGGAATTCTACATTACCTGAAGGTTAGTCAGTCACATACCGCATGTTTATAAACAAATTTAAAATTTTTTATTGAAATTAAAATTATAAAATTAGTAAATACTATCAAGAATAAAAGCAATACTCTAAGATAATCTTGTGTTATATTATACTTAACTATCTTTTTTTTGTTTTATTTTATTCTTTTACTTATTAATGCTACTGAGCTACAAGTACTAAACCAAATTAAATTATTAAAAATTATAGGTGAACACCTATATTCTATCTTTACATAATATATTTAAGACGCTGTAGTTAATAAATAATCATTTTATATACCATTAGTAACTAAACCGAAATTAGATGAGGAATTTTTGGGTGATGGTTGAGTTGGTTGTGCTGGTGCTTGGTTTTGTTTATCTACTTCAGCCATTTGAACCCAATTGTTTTTTATAAGCCAATCATTATTTGTGCTGTTATTAATCATTTGAGCCATCGACCAGTTTTCTCTAGGTAAATTATTATTATCTCCCGATTCTGTTCTATTTTGCCAGTTTACTTCAGTTTTTCCTGTCCAGGAATTTGAGTTAGAAATATTTACATTTACAACATTTTCTAAGTGATTTTGTTTTGATTCCTAAATAAAAAAAAAATTGTAGTTTATTAAATTGATTAATTTGAAATAAAAAAACCTTGTGTGGAATAGGTACCAAAGTCCGGTGTTGTGGAGGAGTAGACAGTATTTTTAAAATTGCATCATCTGTTGGTCCATGGTTACCGTAAATAGAAGATGAAAATGTTTGAGTTGGTATAGAATTCAGATCAATGCTTATAATATCTTCTTCAAGCTGAGAATCCTAAAATAAAAATAATATAAAAGCAATTTTTTTTAAGAATTTTATTTTGTTTTAAAATTCTAATTAAGTACTTAATAATACACACTTGTAAAAAGTCAAATGATGTATTGAATACTGAATCTGTGATGTTTTTACTATTTTGTGGATTTTGTTCAACTGTATTTCTACCAATATTGTTATTTGTAAAATAAATTGTTTCTATTTTATTTGGAGTAAACTCCAAATTAGGAATACTGGAAACTAAATAAGTAATGGTGAATAAAAAAACTTAATGATAATAAAATACCAATTATTAGTAAATTACTTTGTATGTTATCTGGTGGATCATCATGTATGGAAACTATTGATTGGCGAATGTTTTGATGTATATTGGTTTCTAAACTATTATCTTCATTAATTGTATTTACCTTAAATGTTATATAGTGTAATAACCAAACATATAGTTAAAACAGTAATAATATATATTGTACTAACTTCTTTATCAACATGTTTAAGTTTTACTATATTGTTTAGATAACCACTTTTTTCAATTTTTAACAAACATTCTTTTAAATGTGCATAACTTGTACCGGCTACAATATTAGGTCTGCTATCTATGAGCTTCATGTAATGCTTGGAAACAGTCTTAAGTTGATCCTATTATTTAAAAAATAATATTAAAAAATTAAAAAACTACATAATATACACTAATATATTATTACAGTAAAAAATTGATAGCATTATACATTTAAAAATTAATAAATATGCAGATTTAAATATTATGCATACTCTTTTTTCATTTGCTAGAAATTACACATCTAACTTGTATATATTTTTATGTTATTGTTTTTACAAATTACAAAAAAAAAAGGTATTAATATAAAACTAATTTTTATAATTATATATTTTATAAAAAAAAAAAATTGTTATTTTATACAAATAATGATGTTATATGTTTATGTTTTATTCATTTAAATAAGTAATTATTCATTACTTTTAGCACAGAATAATATATAAATGACATTTTGCTCAATAGTAGATCTCTGGAGGTTTGTGAGTGTTGTTATTAGCAATTTTTTTTTATTCAATAAACAATGAGTCTATACTCTATATCAGGGATGGCAAATCTATGGCATACAAAAAATTAAAATATTTATATTTTTAATAATAAACAACATTATTTATATATACAATTATTTTTCATAATTTAATGGCATGCTCCAGAAAAAGAAAAAGTAATGTAGTGTTAGAAAAAATTACCACCTCTGCTCTATATACTGTGCCTAACAAAAGAGCACACTGCGACTCAACAAAAATCAACTCTTCTGCACATCTCCATATTATAATAGAACCAGTCTCAATGGCAGAAAGGGTACCAAATGGAGATTTATAAAATAGGCATGTTCTTTTACTTAATGGAGTAGTTATGGTGTGTGTGGATGTATTAAGGGGAAGTGGTAGGGAATTTAACCCCCCAAAAACTACAAAAAAAAGTTATGATTAAAAATATAAATAAGAGTACAATATTATAGCATTATAAGTTATTAACAAGAAAAAAAAATGATATAATATCAAATAATTGAATAGTCAAAAATTATCTGTCATTTTAAATAAAAGTATAATTTTCTAATATTTATAAGTAACAAATTAAATGTGAATTAAAACCCCCCCCTCTTTCCGAGAAAAATTGTATCTATGCTATTGCTTTTGCTGGACATAGTATACCTAACTAGTTTAGTGTTTACATTTAACATTATCGTATTTGTTACATCTTATGTCTTCTACAATAATGAATTTTTAAATTTAGTTAATATTAGATATTATTATTATAAATAAAAATTAAAATATGAAACCCAAAATAAAAATTGAAAATATTATTGATATGGTATCAAATAATAATTGTAAAATATGAAATGAAACGTTGAACATATCTAGGAATTTTTAAAGGGAATGTCACCAATAAGTTTATATATATTAATATATTATGACTATATATAAATTAAAATAAAGTTAATGTCATAAAAAAAAAAATGAACTCATAAAAACCATGACCAAATATATTTAGTCATGAAAAAAACTATCAGCTAATCTAGACATATATATATATATATATATATATATATATATATATATATAAACAATGTTTGGACAAAATAACACCAAAATAAATATACTTAATTACAAAATAATTTATATATAACATGTTCTAAAGGGGGGGGCGTGTCGTATTCCCATCAAACACCCTCTTTGAATACACTTCTGGACTTTTAAGTTTTTTCACTATTTTTAATTACTTCAAAAAGTGGTTTTCCTTCTTCAACTCTCCGTTTTGGTGAAACCATTTTAGAAAAATATGACAATTTCAAGATCTCATCATCAGTCAGTTGTACTGCACCATTATTACCAGTTAATAAATCTTGTTTCACAGTCTCATCTTTAATGCTGTCCAGTATATTCTAAAACAAAGATAAATATATGTACATTGCACATGTTAATATAAATTCTTTAAATATTGGTTATTAAAATATAATAGATACAATATAATGCTATGTTTAAGAATTTTAGAATTATTGTAGTATTATTGGAATATTAACTTATAGAAAGCTTAAATATTAAAATATATTAATAAATTAAACCAAGTGAAAGCTACAAGTTTGTTTTTTAGTCCATTACAAAATTATAAGTTTCAAACTTCAATTGCATTTGGTGTTAAGACTAAAAAAGTATAATTTCATACAATTTAAATTATTTGACAATAATTTATTATTGAAATTATGTAGAATCAGTTTTAAATATTATACAAAATGTATAGAAAGTTATATTTGAATATACAAATTAATATAACAAAACAAATGAATTACTCATATATCAAATAAATGCATTTACCAAGTTAAAAAAACAATCAATCAAAAGTTATAAATAATATTATATCAAACATGATTAATTTAAGCAAAAAAAACTTATTCATAGTACTGACCAGTAAATTATAGATTAATGGCGTCTCTGAAAATGTTCAAGATGAAATTGAATATGAACACTGACCTAAACTATATGTTAATATAGTAATATCAAAACAGGACTAGTATTGAAATAATGATAAGGAATATATTTATACATGTGTTTATAATTGAGATATCAGGATAAATAAGTGGTTTTATTTACTTTTCTAGTTATAAAAATGTTGTCATTAAAATTATTTAAAAATTTAATATTTTAAAATATAATAGGTGAATCTAATATCTGTATGCATTACAGTGTGTATTTTTGAAGATGTTGCATCTACAAAATTTAGTTTTTTAATAATATAACCCGAATAAGTCACTATATATATATATATAAATACATGGTAAAAATATTCCAATTTGTCAACATTAAATTATTAATTCAAAAAAAGCATTTTTTTTTTTGCATATTCAACAAATTAAATAAATAATTTAGCGATAGAACATATATACTAGCTAATTAAACCATAATTTGTTACTTTCAATTATTTAATTATTTATTTTACTTCAAGAAATTACCTGGAAATTTAAAACCTGCTTGATTTTACTATCAATTTTAGTAGGAAGCTTTTCACCATTTGTACTATTTCTTATTTGTTTTGCTGTTATTAAAAGAGTATTTAATTGATCTTTTAGATTTCTTGCAAAATCTAAAGTACTAACGACTTCATTAAATTTTGATGCAGCTAGTAATTGATCATCACTCAATTGCTCTCCTTCCTCTTGTCGTTGGAGGTATCCTTCTAATTTAAGCTAAATACAATAAAAAAAAAAAAATACAATAATTACATTACATTCAAATATTTTTCAACTCCATAATTTTAAGATTAACTTATTGAATAAAAACTTTTTAGTTCAAATTTTTAGTTTAAATGTTGCATACTTATGAGGCTGACAGGACTTACAGCAGAACCCCGATTATACATCTCCTGAAACTGATAGTTAATTGAGGTTCTACTGTAATAATAGTACAATCATGATTACAGCTATATTATGTTATTATTACCTAACAATAACAGTATACATATGATCATGCACTTACAATGTATTAACCACTATAGTAGCCAGTAAATATAATAAATATTAATATAAATGCTTAATAGAAATTAACTATAACATTATGCTTCAGATTCAAATTTGTCATATGCATTTACACTTCTAGATTTATCTTGACTATGTTCTCCAGGAATTCTCTTCTTTTAGATATGCGCCTATCAGAAAAATTTTCTTCAATGTCAACTAATTATTCGTTTGTTTGAAAATAAGAGTTAATATTTTTTATAAAGAGTTGACATTTTTTAAATAAAAATAGTATGTGAGAGTTCTTCTTCGCCTTTCTTTTAAGAGTTTTTATTCAGAATGGCATTGGTTTTACTAAAAAAAATTCTATTTTTTGCATATTTTTTTTTCTGTTTTTATCAGACACTTTTGAAAATTACTGGAAATTTTTACTTTTAATCCATCCCCTCTTTCTTCCAAAGTCCTAACTAGATTTTCTTTTCTTCTTACCAAAAAAAAAAAAATGCTAAAGTTGAAAATTGTAGGATTTTTACTGCCTCAAAAGGTAATAAAAAAAACTAATACCATTGATTATTAATAGTAGAAGGTTAATGTTTTATAAGAAAGTAATATACAATAAAATATTTATTACTGAAAACAATCTAGAATTTTAGTAGGTGCTGGAAATTTCAAAACCTAACACTCTTTTATCTTAGCTAATGAGTTAATTAGTGACTCAACATTTAAATCCTAATGACGATAAATGTTTCTAGAATTGGTTCTTACCTATGTCTCTATGCAAGTACTAACCATGTATTTCTAATTTTGCTAATAATTTAGAATATCCTATATTATTGTGTCTATCCGTCCTTTAGTTACGATTGTTGATATTAAAATATTTATTTATTTTTCAGTTAATGTACATAAATTATACGTGTAACTACCTATAGTTTATCGCAATTTTATTATATGTTTAGAAACTGGGATTTTAGTACGGTTACAGGTGTGCTTTCTTTGTTTATACCATAGATTAGCCTAATTATAATGATTTATTTAGAGGTGATTCCTTAATAGTGCTTGCATATACCTATTGTCTATACTGAAATTTTTGCTTTATGCCTATTATTAATATTATTGAGAACAATGCCATCTGTTACGTAAGATTCTTTAATCTTCATAATATACTATCCATACAACGTTTAGCTACATATTTATATTACTGGCATAATTCTAGTTAGCAATCTATCAATTTTTTTTTTTTTTAATGTGTTTTTGCATGCTTTGTAAGAATGTAAAAAGAAGGTTGCACAAACTTCGTTTTGAAGTTATTGGATAAAACTTCAAAAAGTACAGTTTTTCCATAACATGTATTTTACACTCTGCAATCATTTGACCCAGCGTCTTAAATAAATACCATGCGCAACATTCTTAAACTTTTTAAATTACATTTTTTACCTATTCATATATTTTTTTTCCTGTTACCTATTTGAGGTGGTTTTGCATAACAAATCGAGGAACATTTTCTACTTGCGGAGCGGAGCGATGTCGCCAAGTTCCAAAACACGCATAGTCACTGCCTTTTTCAGTTTTTCTTTTTAACTTCAAAATGAAGTTTGTCCGACCTCTTTTTTTTACATTCGTACAAAGCATGCAAAAACACACATTTAAAAAAAAAATTCAAAAAAAAACGATAGATTGCTAAACTAGAATTGTTCCAAAATCAAATTTTGTGACAATAGTAAATTATTTATAACGATTAAACGACATCCGAGGTACCTTGCGTTTTTCCAGGTTTCTGATTTTGTGTTCGATGATCAACATCGTTTTTTGCATCAGATCGTCGTTGGAAGTCATGTTGGACGAGTCCGGCAGCGATTCTGGTGCGTTTTGCGGGCCCGAGAAAAAGCAGACGGTCGTTCACGACACAATACAACACGGAAGGGCAAACGACGGGTTTTCAAGAATACAATTAACAATGTCGACAAAAAACGGTCCGACACGCACGAGAAACGAAAATACGAAATGGATAGCGACCAAGTGGGTTTTTATCGGATGGATAACCAATAGTACCGCACGCACCGTATCGCGACGGACGAAAAAGATATTATAATTTATTATTATTCGATAAATCACTGGGAAAAACTGTAAAGATAAAAATGGACGATGTTGACGCGAGAGTAATGCGGTGACTGGTGAGTAGTGGTGGTTTCGTGGTAGCGGTGGTGGCGGCGGCGGCGGCGGCGGTAGTGGCGATGATGATTATTATCACATCGTATCGTCAACCTCCGCCGCGCGACGAGAGCGCTGAAATCGCGGCGGCATCGGCGAACAATCTCTCTCTCTCACTCCGGCAGCGGTCATCACTCTGCCCGAGTATACTTGTCTATGGCTCATCCGATGGACCTATCACAGACCACAGTGATACAGCCGGAGTGCCGGACGGCGTTCGTTGACGCGGACCACACGGACCTGTTTTTATGAGATACTCTTATACACGTCTATGACGCGGACGTACAGCAAATTTCGTCGCACTCATCGATTTACCGAATATAGTGACTTAATTGCATGTGCGTCGGCCGTCGATGCGTTACTATTTACTGCGTACCACGTACGTTATTGCGCAGTCTGCCACTGCGTTCGGCCGTAGTGGATTAGTGGGCGCTGACGATGCTGAGTAATAACAAAAATTAATACATTGGTACCAGTATTAAATTCCATTGATTATACGTAGATATATTATCTAGTATAACAAAGTTTGCCAAGGGGTTGTAGCTTAAAAAATCGCGAAAATTTGAAAATTACTAATCTATGTAAATACAAATTAAACGCTGTTCGTTGGTAATCGTACCACTTGAGAATGGTTAGATCAATAAATTTTTGCTAGTTTATTTTTACAAATTTATTACAATTTTTTGTATTAGTCCAGATGAGGATTTTACGAAAAGAAAAATTTAAAAATTCAGCGAAAACTGAAAATTTTTTGTTTTGTGGGATTTTTACATGACTTCATTTATTTATGCGATTGCCGTCGGTTACATATTATATTACTATTATAACTAATAGAAAATAGAAATATGACATAGGTACCTACGTACGTTAAGTTAGCACCCCCACTTTGAATTTTTGTCTTCAAAACAGTCCTAATATTTTGTAACTGATTTGCAACAATTTGTAACGTCAATTTTAAAATTAACAAAAATAATAAAGAAATGATTAGTAAATATGTTTAATAAAAATGATAAATAAAAACGAAAAATGTATTATAATAATAAATCAATATAACGAATAAAAATTATAAATAAAAACAATAATTGAATAAAAATGATGAACAAATTATTAAAAAACTAATTTATTTCATAATTAATAAAAGTTTTTGATAAAATCTGATTCTTGGTAGGATTATAATACATAAGACATTCAGAAGCCCTTTACTAATGACAAATAATTTCACCCAGGGCACTTCAAACCTAGCTCCGTCATTGGATTGAAAAATGGTTCAAATCCAAAATCTTAAAAAAACCATTCCAACAAAATGTAATAATACTCAAAGTGTCAAAAAAAAAAATTAAAAAAATTACCACCATTATTTTGTTTGCTAGTAATTGACCTAAACTTAAGTACATTTATGTATATATATATATATATATAATACTAACTGTCCTGCCTGGCGTTGCCCGAGTCAAAGATTAAGTTAAGAATAACCTCAAGTGATTTACATGCAACTAAGTTAAGATCCTACTGCGTCGGATCACGGAAAATATGCGGTCGATTAAGGACCCCGCGAGGTGCATAAGTGAAATCAGTATATTAGGCACATGAAAAACATCACAACGGTGGCCTATGTCAAAGATTTGTTTTTTTTTATAAATTTATTTGTAAAAATATGTATGTTATGCAATATTCCTACTAATTATAGTAGTTATAAAATATATAACCATTGATAACTTTATAAATAGGCAGAGATTATATATCCCATCGAAATTAGCACTTTCAGTTTTCCCAAAATGTTTAGCGTATAACATGTACGTAGGATAGAATGTTATATGTCGGAAACCTTCGCGGGAGTGTACTTAAAAACTTCCAAAAGTTTCATGGCGATCAAATGAATAATGTAGGAATACATAAAGGACATACAGACAAACATTCATATATATATATATATATATATATATATATATAGACGTATTAACTTTAATCAATGGCAATCTTATTTTGTCCGTACAAAAAATGACAATGTATATTTAACTCTCATATGATATAATTTATTTTTTCGAGTCCGTCCGTAAACACGACGATTTGATGCATGCGTTTACCATATCTGCCCCATTAAACAATAATATCAATTATATTTTATATATAAAATAAAT
>JACXSJ010004324.1:0-14161 GCA_014851325.1 Pentalonia nigronervosa
TTATATATAATAACAACTCTGTCGGGAAACTTACTTGTTTTATTTAATATTAACGCATACGATTTTTCTAAGTAAGATAATTTCAAATTGATAAAATAATAATTGTCTGTTTATGTTTTAAATATCTCAAAGACAATTGTAAAAAAATATAGCACTAATATTAAAATTTAAAAAAGTTAAGCTTGTATCTAATAATATTAATAATTAATAATAATAAAAATACTTTGTATACAGCTTTTATTTGTGAATACAGGTAAATAATTATATAATTTTAAAATTGATTTTGACGATTTTAAAGTCAACACATAATATTAAAACCACAATAATGAATATTAATCGTAATATATATAGTATGTACGTAGTTATATATCTATAAAAAAAAAGATTGTACTACGATAATTTGAAATATACTTTAACTATAATTTTTTAATATTAGATCCTAAATGTTTTTTGTACCTATATATACAATGTAAATATAGTATTAACCTATAAGCTCATTTCTACTTAATCGTAGAAGGTGATCGTAAATCGGATTTTGAATTTGAAATCAAACTTTTTAATATTTTCAAAAGGATCTCTTCTTGCGAATTTAAAGTATAATCTACATTAGATTTGTAAGTTATAGGATTGAACAAAGGGTTAAAATAAGCATAAGATGGCGAACAAGATGCAGCATGATTTGGTGGATAAAACTTTAATGGTACATATGAATGCGAATAGGTTGCTGGTACATTACAAGGTTTTGGTTTTGGAATATGGATTAGTGGTAGGCAAGGTTTATGAATTTTACTAGTTGGTAAAGTACATGGTGGAATAGGATAGTGTGGTGTGGATGTTGGTTTATTGTCATTTGGTGTGATTATATCGTTTGGCGTGTTATTATCATTTGGTGTTTCTTCAGTTGGTGGATAAACAGCTGGTGTAACAGTTGAGTCACTCGATAAGGGTGTTACTGTAGGATTGTCCGTCACTGGTTGATTAGGTTCGCTAGTCGTGGTAATAAGTTCAATTGGTGGAATATTGGAACTTACATTTTGAATTTTGTTTAGAAAATAGTTGCAAATCCAGTTATAAATAATGGATTTATGTGAATTTCCTAGTAGAGTATTACAAAGACTATTATTTGAATTATTCATGCTACCGGGTACAGAGTTACAAGGATTAGGTAAGGTATTTATGCTACCGAATACAGAGTTACAAGGATTGAGTAAGGTATTTATGCTACCAAATACAGAATTACAAGGATTAGTTGAAGCATTTATGTTGCCTGCAGATAGAGAGCTATTACTAGGATTAGGTATGGAATTAGTGTTACTGGGTACAAAGTTACAAGGATTAGATAAGGTATTAGTATTACCGGGTAGAGAATTACAAGGAGTAGGTAAGGTATTTATGTTACCAGGTAGAGTATTACAAGGAGTAGGTAAGGTATTTATGTTACCAGGTAAAGTGTTAGTAGGAGTAGGTAAGGTATTTGTATTACCAGGCAAAGAGTTAAAAGGAATATTTAAATTGTTTGTAATACTGGGTAGAGAGTTACACGGAACAGGTGAGTTATTTATATTACAGGGTAGATAATTAGGATGATGAATCGTTGAGAATGTTAAAGGCATCTGAAAATTAAATAGTGGTGAAATAATCGAAGATGTGTTTTGTTTAATTGTTGGTTTTATAAGTGGTACCAGTAAACTTGAAATTAATTGTATTGGTAACTTAAATAAACTAAAGGAGTCAGATGGCAATCTGCTGGCTGTACGTGATGAGTTGGAAGACGCCACTTTTTGAACAGTTGTTGATGACTTAGTGGTCGACGATTTTGGAACTGAAGATGGTGATTTTGTAACTACAGATGGTGATTTTGTAACTACAGATGGTGATTTTGGAACTACAGATGGTGATTTTGAAACCGAAGGTGGAGATTTTGTAACCGAGAATGGTGGTAGTCTTAAAATTAAAGGCGATATTGGTTCCGATTCCGGTTGAGGCAACGGTCTTAACGAAATACATCGATATTTTTTAGGTTGTGTTATGACTTGCATAACCTGCAAATAATAATTAAATTAATTAAATGTTTATTATACCTACATAAAAAAAAATATGTGATATTACAATTTATTGTATTTATTTTAATTTATTTCTTTAAGTAGGTATTTACTTATACTATTTACTGATAGTGCATGTCACAACAAATCTAGATAGTAACGCGCCAGGTGGCGATTCTTCGTCATGGTTTCCAAAAGTAGTACGCAAATACAGTGGAAAATTTAAAACTAAATACGTGTTTTTTATATTTTTATATTTTAATCTTGAATCAATACACAATATACATTAAAACACGAGGACGACATAATGATACATAAAGTGCAAACCGCTGTTGATTGTATTTATCGTATATATAAAAAAAAAAAAACAATCTCTCCTTATTTTCTAGTCTAATTTTCTGTGAATGAGTAACAACCACCACCCGACGTATTACTATCGAGGAACATTTGTTGTAAAACGCACTATTGTACTACTAAACATTTTCACAAATTACAATAATATATTTATATATATTTATAATTAGCCTATAGGTATGCATAAAGAAATTTAAAAATTATTTATAGAAGTATAGTGTGTACTGTAGTGTAAATAATTAGTAAGTGTATTAAAAATATTTCTATTTGTTTAGCATGCACTTGTATTGTTAATTTGTAAATGTGCAGAATCCACGTTGTACAAAATACCTGTCCAGTTTTTACTTCAAATTTATTTATAATTTGTCACGTATTAAGTCAAAATAGGTATACATAATAGGTACATTTATGCACTGCGATGTAAGTAAAATTATTAACGTACACTTTGATTTTTTCTCTTAGTTACACTGTTTTGTATTTCTATTCTCTATTTTAAATATATTCTGCTTAATGACTTTTTAATATAATTCAACTATTTGGTAAATGCAATTCAAAAATTAATTAAAAAATCATACCACATACAGAAAATATTCTGGAATTTATATAATATTATTATACATATATCTACCAACGATTATAGTTATACGGATTTATTTGTAGTTTTTAATTTTTTTATTCATACGAATGTCAAATTTATATGAACGAATTAAATTCGTTTTTAATTTTTAGTGCATATTATTACTTTTTTAAAAGTGTCTATTTTAATAAACGTCCATGCTACAAGTCCCGAACCCTACGAATAAATAATAAACTACAATATCAATAATTTATAAACATTTATATAAATTTAATAACTGTAATTTGAAAAATATAAATTTAATTACTAGATAGTAAATATGCATAGGTATACTGTTAGTTGCTACTATATTTGATCTATAATATATTAGACATAAGTAGGTATATAATATAAATAATATGTCATATTACACCTATTATTTTTTCCGTGTATAAAATATACATAGTAATATAAACTAATTGATTGTATTGTGCATATTTGACCATATATAACCTAATACTTTTACAATAAGGACCTAGGAACATAACTGATTTTTAGGTATTTTATAATTTAAAGGAAATTAAGACATATATATATATAATCCTATGTATAGTGTTATAATGTTTTATAATTTAAAAACTAATAACAATAACGGTACATATCGCTTGCCCATTTAATCAGAGAATCAAGGCCTTAATGTGTAGTAATAAATAATAAAAATATATATTTAATAATATGAATTGTCAATTTATTTTTAAAAACAAGCCTCTAATAAACTGGTCATTATAGAGTTAGTTGTCACATGTCAACTATTCACAAATTTCATCTTAATGTTCGTCTGTCAACTGTTATATTCTCATATGACAATTTGAATGTTCCTACATGAGTATAATATAATTATATGAATTATTAAACTTGAAAAACGAAAAATAATTTTATAACAATAAAATAACAACTGTTTCATAATAAAGTTAATTTCTTAGATATAGGTGATATGTAATACCCTGACATTTAATTAAACTCTATAATAATTTATATACAACTGTTTTTGAGTGATTTGTACCTTTGTATAATATTAGTTTAATTTTACTACACGTCATATATTATTGGACTATTCAATAAACAAAAAAAAAACTAAAATATATATTTTATTATTACTCATACCTAGTATTTATGTGATTTTATTATGCATTTGATAATAGGAAAGTTATGAGGAATATTGAACAGTTTATTTTGGACATTTATAAATTAATATATTGAGTACCTATTATTCGAAAAAAATATTTATACACTATTTACATTATTCTATATCTATACTATATATTATGATACATCGTTTAAGAAACATATACCTACTTAATAGTTAAGTAATATCAGTATATAAGTGTATACGATGGTAAAATTAACTTTATAAAATTATGTCGTCATAAATTTACGATTTTATAAAACATATATAAAAGTTAAATATGATGGTTACAGTATAGGTAAGTATGTGCATGCAGATGCCTATAACATACCAGGTCAAACATTGTAGTTATAAAAGTAACATTTTAACGTACCTGGGTAGAGAACACAGCAGCTACTAGTATGATACCGAATGGAGTCATTGTGAAGTTTGACAGTGGACAGTATTGTACAACGATTTAAGTATGCATCGGTTTCGCTGGTGTTTTGATATCTGGGCACGGACATCTTTCTATATTATATCATATTATATCAGTTATTATCAGTGATACGATTGTGTGTTACCGGATGTCATTGTCATATTACATCATATACCTACCACGATTACCGTGCTAAACGGCTCTAACCGCTGATTTCACGAAGGTCCTTGGACTTAAAAAGAATGATATTATATACCTATATAGGTACACTGCCGCATATATATATACATATTAATAATTGTGTTTGTGTACCGATTAGTTTTATTTTTCGAGCATTGTCACACGTCAGTATATTACCACCGTGCAAGTAGGTCGTTTGTCTGGTTTTACGTGTATAGAAGAAAACAATATTCACGCTATATAATACTACGACGCAAATCCATATGCTGACGTAGATGTTTTTTTTTCGCACAATATTGTTTACACGTGTGATTGCATGTGTTCACTGTTTATTCGAGAGTGTATTTATCGAATTTTCAGAGTGTGTAAAAAATAATATTGTTATGGCATTCCTGCAAAGCTTTAAATATTATAGGTACATGATCATAAATATTAGTGTATATTATATACCAACATCAACAAATTAATATACAGTGCCCATACATTTACATAATTTATCTATATTTAGTGGTATATATTAACTGCAAATTCTATGACGAGACTAGAAAATGTTAATGCTCTCAAAAACTGCAGTGTTTTGAGCCTGTATTATGGTATACGTGTTTTGTTTAATTTCAGTGACTGATCTATACTGAAATTTAAAGATATATGTTTTTTACACATAAGTTTACGTCTATAATAGTTTTCATGAGACTTCCAATTCGGGAGGACGACATTCTACACATTACGACTCTATAGTTTCGAAATTATATATATATGTAATAGTAGTGCCTGCCTAATTGATGGAGATATGCCTCGTAATTTATATCAGAGATTAATGTATGTATGACTCGTATTTCATGTTAACCTGATTTGTAAATAGATAAATAATAATTAATCAACGACACCACAATGCCCTTCACACGACAATCCATTATGTCTATATTCTAAAAAAATTCTTCCAACATGTGATCAACATTTTACACCGCAAAACTTCGTATGGAGCATACTTACGCGTACCTATACGGTTAAATATTCTGTATAGTGGTATCCATTTTAATAAATAGAATATATATAAATATAAAAATCTATAGATTTTTATAATTATATTAAATATTTAGGCAAATTATGAAATACATAAAATAGATTTTATCAAATCCAGAATAACGCGAGTTCCTATAATATAGCTATTTTTCAATATTTCTTGTACCTTTAACCTGTGTAATATAAAAATATAACTTTATTTTTTATTACATATAAATCCTAGCCCTACTTATAACTTATACTTACAGAACCTATAATAAGCCCAACAGTCCTTCAAATTTCTTACTCAAGTACTCTCCTATATATGTTTTTATCATGTCAATGATGTATTTCATATGAGATAAATATTTCTTTAATATTATTATTTAACAATATTCTATATTCATTAATATTGTACGATTTAAAAAACAAAATATTTGGCAGTACCTACCAGTATATTCATGTATTATATTATAAACTGGTTGATTAAAAACTTAGTAAGTAAATTGTATTCTTTATAAAAGCACGTATATTTCGTAATAGTTACATTATATTCCAAATGTTATCAAAACTCGTATAATAACTCAATATGTTTATCTCAGCCCGGAAAATAATTGTAGAAAAACACATTTCAAATTGCATTATTTATATTTTATTGAACGATAATCCGAATGTTTTGACTCGACAAAAACTGAAATGCAAAAAACCTACACGAGAAGTAAATACCTACACATAACAGATATAAAAAAACAACATCGATAAACGATTTGTAAGCGTCAGTAATGTTCCAAACGTACAATACTGCAGTACATAGATTGTAGGTACCTCTACAACCTACTCTATATTGGCGTACACGTATAGTGGCCTATATCCCGCTCCAATCGCGGTATACTAGATCATTATCGAATTTACTCGTGACGTGCACGGTATGCCCAATAAATTAATCGATATATACATCCATCGTTATTATTATTATTATTATAACGTAGAGTAAATAATGTTATAGAATACAGAACTCTGTGTAGACGGTCATAACCGAGCCCGGCGGATGCGTTATCGAAAGTACGACGAATGTCGGGGGGGGGGGGGGGGGCGACAATTATTACACTCGAATACATCATCTCTGCGGCGCATGAAAAAAGTTATTCATTAAAGCACTCTTATTTCCCTGTGGGCTACACGGCTATACACACACACACACATTATACGATTATATTCCTTGCGCAGACGACGAGTGTGCGATGCACACACGCGCGCGCACCGTATATAATATGTGCGTATAGTATATCGATGACACACTTACACACACACACAAAAACATATACAGCAAGCACAAAGCATTAAGGAAATCGATCGATATACATTTGTCCGTGTATTTCGTGTTCATAAAGGCACGACGACTGCATACTGTATAATACACGACCCTCGCCCGCCAGCGCGCGCGCACACACACGTACACACGGTACCCACATCACACATCACACACACACACACACACACACATATATATAACACACGTCATGTACAGGGTAAACGCCTTCCGGCCTTCGGTAAAATCCGCCTAAAAACCATATATTATAATAAATATACGAACGACTGTCGGAGGGGGGTCTTGATCCTCTGCGTGCGGTGTGCATAGCATACAATATTATATTATGGGCAAAGGGGACACAGAAATTCGTTGTTTACGCACCGCCGTATCCTTGACTACTCGCTCCGTCTCTCTCGCATACGCTCCACTCCCGCTAGTCGCTCGCTCGCTCGCTCTCCTCGACCGAACTCCTCTCCTACGCGCGCATCGTCCGACACGCAGTGACGTCACATCCACATGTATATATACATATACGTATTTAGTACGTTATTATCGAAATACCGCCGCCAGTACAGCAGATGACAATCGCATCCCCACCGCACCACGAACACCCCGCGCGCCCGTAGCCCATCCGCAACGCATTATTATTACCACAATATTAATATTAAATACGCCTACTGCTCCCCGTTGTACCTATAATAGTTCTCTTCGTGTCTGAAACGTCTCTTGCTCGCCCGTTGACCGCTAAACAATAATCATACTATATAACAAATGACCGTAATAATATAACATATTATAATAGATTGTATTATATATATATACGGAAAAAGTATATAGTCGTTGTATTTTATATCAATAAACGGAAAGAAAATTTTCGTTTCGTGTGGGTTTCGTGTACACAATGTATGATAATCGGAAAAAAATCCACGATAAATTTTAAAACGTATTGTTCGTGCTACTGTATATAAAAATTCTGGTAAACTTTTATTTCCTTTTTTGATTTTCAAACAGAGATTTTTAGTATTTTTTTGTGTTTTTTTCATAATGTGTGGTATTTTTTTTTTTATTATTTAATTTCTAAACTAAAATAAAATACTTAGATAATATTTATTATACAGGATGTTTTTTTTTAATTTAATTGAATTACCTGTCTATTATTTAAAAATCTATAGGTAAGCATTTATTAAAATAATATAGTAAAAAACTTAAAACTTTTTTGACACGTTTTTAGTCATTCACTATACTAATAGTATTTTTTATTAGTAGTTACTTCATATTATACACCCTTTTTTCTGGATTTCAAAAATAAAATAATATTACTATTACTATAGAATTAATACCTAATATAACTGTCGACATTTAATATATAATTAACTTTTATAAATAAAAGAGTTGGTTTATTTTCTATGAAGTTTTTTGCGTTATTTTCCATATCTTCTTTTTTTCTACATACATATTATATAAGTACCTACATATTTTTATCATTCTTTAGTACTTCACTATAACGTTCTCCGATAGCCTCACGCGTAACTTTAAATATATTATATATATACAATACCTAGTCAATAATATACAGTGAGTCGTAAATGATTATACTTATAATTTTCTCTCGCAAGATCACTATTACACCTATGTTTAATAATATAATATATATATATTTTATATTATAGTCTTTCTGACTATATCTGTGGTATGGGTACATCGTATAATCATTGTGTATCGTTAATCGAAACTCATCTCCGTGGGCTGTCTGCAAAAGAATTTTACATAGGTAAAATATTATGTGTCTACACTATATACCACAATGCTGTTTAAGTTTAGTACACGCTGTCTTGAAATAATATATAATATAGTACCCATATTTATAATGTATATAATATATATGTATAATGTTATGTTATATAATGTGTAAGTATACCTATATAGAAAACCTGTTCGCTGTTTGCGGCGCGTTGATTTTGACGATCGGTTGGCCCATACCAATTTGGGTGGGTGTAGAGATATGCCAGTTTATTATGTTAAATACCTACAATGTACCTACATATAGTAAAGTACGATAGGTACCAATATACAGTGGTATATATTTTGTAAGCACCATATTATATTTTTGTAACATATTAAAGTATAAAACAATATTAAAAAAGTTCGGCAAGTGGGTACCGTTCTGCTTTACAATAGGTGTCGAGTGGGTCACTTTCATGGATGTGTTAAATTTGTATTCAATGATATAAATCATTGTATACAAAAAATGATTCTGAACGAAGACGGTCTGTCATCCTGCATAACAAAGGGTATTTTAAGATATTATTGCTATTAAAATAATTCATTTTACTATTAATAATACAGTAGGTTGAATTAATTTTCACAGAAAACATTACATTTGAAAATTTAATTAAAAGTATAAAATATAATAATATATTTTAAAAGTTTCAAACGCAAATATTTTTAAATTAAAACGAAATAAATAGCATCATTATTCTTCATTATTCTTGTGTTAAATTTTCAAATCTTAGATTTAAATAAAAATTTTTTTATGAATTTCTAATCAAAAAAGCTGTAAAATTTCGTAATTTTTACGTATCTTCTCGAAATTTCAACTTTAGATGCTTTTAAAAAACTATTGCATACTTACGCTCAACTTTTTTTTTAATTTTTATTTACAATAAGTTATGAAAAACATTGAATTACATTTTCAAGTTTCTTGACCGATTGAAAAAATTTTTATCGGCAATAATAATAAAAAAAATAAAATAATCCTAAAACTGATTATGCTTATTAATAGCTCAAAAAAATCAAAATATTTTGAAAATTTTATGGTGTATAGAAAATGTTTATATAAGCATTTAGTAAAAATTTCTTGTTTCTACGATCATTATTTCTTTTGTTACACCAAAAATAAAAATCGATTTCGTCAAAATTTTACTTTGTGAAAAAATTTCAATATTTCCTTAATTTTTTTTCTCGGTGCATTTAAAAACTATTAGGAATTTTTTACTTTTGACCCTCCAAAGTACCAACTAGATTCGCTTTCCTATCAGAAAAAATACTGATGAAGTAAATCGGAGCACTTTTACTGCACTAAAACGTGATGACAGACACAAATAAAAAAAAAACACAACATTGTAAAATCAATACATTCATCGCTCCGCTCAAAATCTAAAAAAACATGTGTCGTATCTGCCTTATGTGTAGGACTAGGATTTATTATATATACGTTGTTATGAGTGTTATGACGATATGTTTTTATTTGCAGCGTACTTTTACAAAATTGGTTAATTATATTCACGGATCGCCTCATATTGATAAGTATATATAACCTATTTTTTATTTTGCATATTTTTGTAAATTTTAATTATTATCTTAACTACAAACACAAAAAATATCGGCAAGTGGGTATCGCTCTACTCCACGGTAGGATTCGATTGGGTCACTGTAATGGATGTGTACATTTTAAATTCAATGATATAAGATCATTGTATACGAAAAACAATTCTGAGCGAAGACGGTCTATCAACCTACATTACTAAGTATATTTTATGATATTATTGCTATTAAAGTAATTCATTTTACTGTTAATAATGCACTAAGTTAAATTAATTTTTGCTGAAAACATTGCATTTAAAATAATAATTAAGTGTAAAAAATATAATATTATACTTTAAAAGTTTCAAGAATCCTCAAAAAATATTTTTAAATTACAACAAAATAAATAACATTGTTATTCTTTATTTAAATATCTAACTTCATCCAAATTTGAACTTAAAATGTCCATAAAAATCAACCACGTAAATATATTTTTTTGATTTATTGGTTACAACATTAACTACTTACGAAAAAACTTGTTTTAAATTTTCAATTCTTAGTTATAAAAATTGAACATTTTATAACTTTTAACTACAAAATAATTTGTAAGCATTCGAGATTTTGTAGAATTTTGGTCAAAATTTAAACTTTAAATACTTTAAAAAAAAAAATATGCTTATGTATTTGTAATGTTTCTTTACTGCTTTAATAACAACTTATGAAGAACCAAGTATTCAATTTTTTAAACACAAATCGTTATTTATAGAAAAAAAATTTAAAAGAACTGAAAATTTCTTATGCTTACAAGTAATTCAAAAAGTGCCAAAATATTTTTAAAATTTAATGGTGAATAAAAAACAATAATCACAACATTTGGAGAAAATTTCAAATGCCTACGGAGTATCTTGAGAAAATGGTAGTTTAAGGGTCAATATCCATACATAATGTCTAAATTCAAACGTTCATAAAAAATACTTTTGGCTTTCCGGTATTTTTTTTTTTTTTTTGTGGAAAGTAGTAGAAAAATGTATAAAAAATCTTGTGTTGAATTTTCAAATCTTAGATTTAAACAGAACAATTTTTATGAATTTCTAAATCAAAAAAAACTGCAAATGTTTATGATTTTTACGTACTTTGTTGAAATGTCAATTTTAGACGCTTATAAAAAACTATTAGAGACTAAAGCTCAACTTTTTTTTCAATTTTCACTTACAACAAGTTATGAAAAACCTTGTATTAAATTTCAAGTTTTTTGGAAGTTCAAAAAAAATGTTATCGACAATAATAAAAATAAATAAAAATAAATTTCTTATGCCATTAAATAGCTCAAAGAGACAAAATATATTGAAAATTGTATCGTGTATAGAAAATATTTATATGAAAGTATGGTAAAACTATCATGTATCTACAGTCATTTTGTTTTTTATTTACGTCAAAAAAAAAAAAAATTGATTTTGTTGAAACCTGCAGTGTTGCTAGTGTTTCAATAGTATATATGGTTATTCGTTTTTGTATTGCAGCAGAAGAAAAAAATCGCTCTATGTGAAATCGTTAATTTACGAGTGAATAAAAATAAAAGTATTACCTGATGTCAAAAAAACTTTAAACGCTCATAAAAATCTGACTTTCCGGTAAACTTAATTTTTGTTAAGAATCTTTTATTATATTTTTAAATAAAAATTATAAAAAGAAAAATTATTACGCATTTTTAACTACAAAATAATTTGCAAATTTTCATGAATTTTACATCAATATTTTAACTTCAGATGCTCGTAAAAAATTATTGTGGATCTACACTCAACTTTTTTTTTAATGACACTTTATAATTACAATACTTATGAGACACCTTGTATTAAATTTTCAAGTTATTTGACGGAGTAAAAATTATTAATAAATAATATTTTTTTAAAAAAATTGCTCATGCCTCTAAGTATAATTAGCTCAAAAAAGTCAAAATATTTTGAAAAGTTTTTCATACATAAAAAATAGTTATTTAAATATTTGATGAAAATATAAAGAATCTAATGCTACTCGTTTTTGAGTAACATCAAAAAAACAAAATTAATTTTGTCAAAAATTGGTTTTGCATAAAAATTGCTTGGTTATTTTGTTTTTCCTGACATCTTTTTTTCAATAATGTCGATAAAAAAAAAGTTGTTTGATCAAAAAGCTTGAACATCTTATTACAAGATTCCTTATAAGTTTTCATTATGGCCATTTTATAATTGGTACGATTTCTTTTTATAAACATTATTTAATATGCAAATTTTGACAAAATTCATCAAAATCATAAATGGGCATATCACATTTTAGGTAATTAAAAATATATAATTTACAACTAAGACTTAAACATTTAATACAAATTCATCAAAAGTAATTTATACTGAAATAAAAAGAAGTATAACGATGTTATAATTATTAGTTATATTTAATTCAAAAACATTGTTCGTAGAGACTTAAAAAAACCTTTACATACATTATACGTTTTTTTACTATAATACGCAATAAAATTTTAAAAATATTTGGATTATACCTATTTTTACCATGAACCTATTCATACTGTTCTATAGTTATAGGTGCGGCATTGACTCAAAAGTTAATAACAGCAATAACATAATATATGTATATAAATATAAACTATTATAGTATAGTTTTCATATTAATATATATTAAAAAACATATGAAATATAATTATATCTGAAAAGATTTTTAGGTACACCTACTATTGATATAGACTGCACGCAGACCGCCTTCCCTTAGAATCGTTTTTCGTTTATAATATATGATACATAATTCTATTCAAATTCAACACATCCATCACATTATGCATTAGATATACTGAAGTGACTCACTTAAAATCTATTGTACAGTAAAATAATACCCACTTTTTAATTTTGTTTTTTACGTTTAATTTGTAAATTACCTACTTGACATTTTTTATTTTTGACCTCCCCCTTGAATTATACATATTACCAAGGCCCAACTTGTTACATGAAATCACCCTTACTGCAATATTAATTAGGTACCCATACATAATGTTCATTTTAACTTTTAAATATATATACCTATCTAATATACCAACTGCAACTATAATCCAACTCATAACCTATATATATTTATTCTGTGCAAAGTTTAATTTATTTATGTAGGTATAAAATTACTTGCGTTAGTTATATATATATAGGTACCTAAAATATTACTGCATGTCAGGTATAATGTATTTATTTGTTAAACATCAAAACTAATAAATGTGTTAGTATATCGTAAACTATGTACACATAGTTTTTAAAAATATTTTACGTACCTATCTAATATTATATCTATATTATGTTTACGTATACCTATATGGATATTATGTGTGCTAACTATTCGTTGTGAATGAATAATTAAGTATTAATTATTATGCGATAGAAGCAGAACATCATATATTATGTTCACTATTAGGCATCTCGTATTTATATCTACTTAAAAACGTAACTAACTTAAGTTGAGTTGCGAGTATAGTATACGTTAATTTTTAATATATTCTTTCAATTAATGTTATTTCTAATTAATAAATTTCTATATCTAAATATTACATAGGTACCTCCTGTACATGCAAACATACTACAATAAGCATGAATCCCTCCCCCACCACTCGCTTAGCAGTATTACACCGTAGACACACACATATAATGCATTGTATATTTATATATAACCGCGAGCATGAAATAAATATCATTCACATAATATCGAGTACCCACACCTGTTGCTCCACAATGTATCGCGGAGAAAAATATTTGAAGAATTTCCTTCAACATCGATGCGT
>JACXSJ010004325.1:0-14132 GCA_014851325.1 Pentalonia nigronervosa
CAGCGGCCCTTTGGCGGAAATTATAATTTATTGAATACCGTTTTCGCGATAAATTCGCAACGTACATAATATTGAAAAATGTGATAAACGGGGCTGTGAATTTTAATGCATTTGCATTATGTTTATTGTTTTGCATATATATATTTATACATTTAACGGTTGTCGGTAAGTACATTGTTTCTGTCGCAGAATAACTATAAAGTTTTTGTTGATATTTAAAATAAATATTATTAATATTTATTATTATTATATTTGTTATAATATTATAGAGTCAGTGAGTATTGAGTAATTGTAATAAAGTTTTGTTACATATTTAATTTTGTACACAGTAATGAAATAATATATTTATACATAATATTGTTATTTCATTTATATTATGTGTTATTTGTATTATGTGTACCTATTGATCGAAGAAGTATAATTGGTGTTAGTTTTTAGAGATTTATAATATGAATATTTTAGAGGCTGGATAGTTAATTAAAATTAAAATTAAAAGTGAATTTGGAAGTGTATTAAATTCATAGCCCTGTTGATAAATGTATGAATGATACATAGGTACCTACTTTGAATATTAATTTGAATACATATCATTATATTAAGTTTTTTTCCGATAGAAAAATGTCTGAAAAACGAAAATTTGATTCAGGGGCACAAAAAAAGGAAAAAAGAACAGTAAACATCTTGTAGCAGTTCGCGAATGTAAAAATCAAACAAAACTTACATTTATATCTAACAGTGATACAATAAAAAATATACCGGCAATGAAGTCTGTGATCAATGAAATTGATGAAATTAATATAATTAACAATACAATAACTGAATCAAACACAATTAATAATGAAATAACCGAATTGAATATGAAAACTAAGCTTTATATTTTAGATTACTCAATTACTGTAATGTCATCAGACAAAGCTCAGTATCCAAAAATTACAAATGGGTTGTTACAATCACTAGTAAAATATGGGGCATGTCAATCGTTTGAAAAAGACATGACAAATAATACTTTTCCGGTAGATCATAAGACAAAACGTCATTTTTCATCATCTTATTATTTTTTAAAAATTTTATGAACAAGATAATCAAGTACCATTAGACGTTTTACTCAATTATACAAAATGTTGTATATTGTCATCCTTGCTGGCTTTTTGGTGATAATGCTACTAAGCAATCAATATGGGTCTCTGGTTATTCGGATTGGAAACATTTAACCCAGTCAGCGATAATTCATTGTAATAGCAAACAACATTTTAGATCTGATGTAGCACCAGTTCAGTTTTCTGAAAGTAAATCTATTGAAGCAATTATTTCAAAGCAGTATTCAGAAATGAAAAAAATGGCGTGAAATCCTTAAATTATTATTTGAAGTAGTACTAACACTTTCGGGATTAGGTTTAGCTTTCCGAAGACAGAGAGAATATCAACGATGCACGTTGTGGAATTTACTTATCGGTTTTAAAAGTGTTAGCAACAACAACGATTATTTTTAAAAAAATATGTTAACAATAGAATCTATTTGTTCTTGGGAGATATTCGCACTAAAGTCTATCGGATTTGAAATCAGTTCATGTTTGATCAGTTCGAAAAAAAAGTTTTCAGTTTGATTTTACGAGGTTCCATTTGAGAGGGGAATCATATGAAGTGTTTTACTTTGGATGAGGATTTCTATAGACCCGTGGTCACTCTCATTATATAAAGTTAGGATTTGTCATTCTATTGAAGATACAAGGTTGAAGGAAGATAAGGTTATTCTATAGCAGATAATGATCCGTTAAAACTATTATATCTGGTCGATTATCCGCTGTTTAATAATATAATGCATTATTTATTTTCGATTATTTGTTCAATTATTTTACACGAGAATCAATGAGGTTACATTCCCAAGATTTATTTTGGCTGTTGAAGTCACCCATAGTTATATAGAGTTTAGGTAGTTGGTCTATTATAATTTTTAAATTATAGCTCGTGAAAGGTGTACTGTCTGGTATGTAAATGTTGTAAATGCAAATTTATTTTTCAAATCAACTATTGTCCCTATTGCTTTTAAATGAGTTTTATTGATAACTTCTGTACTTTCAATGTTATTATTGATGAATTTTGCCACTCTACTAGCTCTATTTGTTATGGCTCGATTTTTATGGTATTCTTTTAAATTGTTGTGGTTTGGGTGATGGGAATTTTTTAAGTTTGTTTCTTGGAAACAGAGTATATGTGGGCTGTAGTCATAAAGGACTCGTTTTATATCTACAGATCTTTTAAAAAATCAGTTTATATTCCATTGTATACAGTTCATAATTGGTGGTTTTTTTTTTTTTTTTGTGTTAACTACTCCTGTAAAGGGAGGGCTTAGAATAATAGATTTGAAAATCTTATAAGGCGGGTCTTTGTTGAACGATCGTTAATAGTAGGTTGGATTTCCTCGATTAAATTGATTAATGTATACTTCTTCGATTAAGGCATGGATATTTATCGACTTGCTGGTAAAATTTTCAAATATGTATTTGAATTTGAGGTAGTTGATTGGGAGGTTGTCGGTGTTTAAAAAGAAATGTTCGATACTGATGAGTCTTTCACCTAACTTTATGGAAGATACGAACGTAGTATATGTTTTTATTTTTTTTTTGCAATTGAATCTGATTTTTCAGGGGATGAGAAATAAATGAGGTAGGGGAGGAAGGAGAATTTGAAGATGACGTTTCAGACATGAGGCATTTATGCAATGCAATTTGAGATATTGAATATTTTAGGGTCTATTGGGGGAACAAGGTCATTGACCAAGAGATACTGGAGAGGCTGAGGGAAGAACAGCTCTTGCACTACGGAAGTTAGTCTGTCTGGTAGAAAAAGCCCGGGAATGTATGGTATGATTTTGAGCCGGCCGATCACTAGTTTGTAGGGATTCCCCCAAGGATCGCGCTAGACGTCGTTACATAGCTGCCTCCAGGTAAGGTTTTTGGCATGTTTGATAGCCTTTGTTAAAGCGAGTTTAGCTACTCTGACGGCTTCATCTTTGGTTATGCTAGCAAGCGGGCCGTAACCTCGGCGTCTGTGCTGATTAACGCGGTGGAGGGAGTTGGTCAGTTTTCAAAGGATACCCAATTCAGGGGACCATCAGTGAACGCTCTTCTTCATTCTACCTACGGTAGGAAAGGGAAAGCATGCATGCTGCATAAAGGGAAGGTTCAGATCGCCAGCCATCTGGTTGACGTTTTATGAACCGCTATGGTCAACTAGTGACCTTGCTGCCAAGAATGACTTTAATTTGCAGATGTTTAGTCTACGAAGGCTTGGAAAGCTTGCCGGAATACCAGAGAAATTTAATAACGTGAACTAAATATAGTTATCGTCATTCGGCGTGACTAAATCCTTTACTAACCAGTTGGTGATTGCCGATGCTGGGAAAGGCCAGGGTGACATCAATCACTGATATCCTATTGCCTCGCTAGAAGATAGGCCGGAGCCAATATTGCATATTACGATGCCAATCGATTAGATTAGATCCAGAGCGTCACCTTTTTTATTATTTGGGCGGTAGTACCAAGAACTGTGATGAGTATTAAAGTCGCCGCAGACAAGTATATTGCCAATGTGCGCTCGGATGGATTCCTTTAAAATTTTGTTTGTGATATTTGATTATTGATAATTAATAATATAGATCTAACTTAGCTTTTTTTAAACATATGTTTATTGTTGATAATGAACATGAAAAGCTATAATTAACTACTTTATGTTCTTTCTCTCTCAGATGTGTGTTCAGAAAGTCTTGATGACAGAGCGGAGTAGAAAGCGCCCAGGTCAATGGTTAATACATATTCTTAAATTATTCTGTGAAATATGTAAAATAACATTATTTATGATTTTGTAAAATTTTTATCTTTATTATATATGTAATTATAAAATTACCTTATACTAATTTATAAATATTTCATCATTGTCAATATCAAGATTTAAAAAACAATCTACAGATACTGCAAGTTTTAAAGTATCATTAGAAACCCTTTTTTATAAATTAACTATCACATGATCTATGATAAACAGAATGTTGTTCTCCAGTACACATCAATTTCTGTACAAATTTATTTTTATTAAAACTTGATTTTTAGTTTTTGGCTCAGACAAGTTCGGAGTGGACGTATATCTGTCTGCTTACTAAGACGTCCAAAACATTAAATGAAAACTGGAAATGCTAAATTGGAATTGTCGAGAGTGCCAAGCACTCCATAACCTCCCCCACCACTAGTTGCTCCCATGGTGACACTTCGGTAAAATTTTCTACCAGGGTAATATATAATAAGTTATTTGACAGAGCAAATAATTTTTGGTGACAATGAAAAAATTTGATAAATCAAAAATGTTTTATTCTTATAAATAGTTTAAAAAAATCAAAATATATTAAAAATTGTATAGAGTGTATAAAATATATAAAATAATTTTATAAACATTTAGTGAAAATTGCATATACCTTTTGTTAATATTTTATAAGAGCGTTATTATTCATAAGACTTAGTATTTAGATTAAAATATTAAAAGTCTAATAGAGATCTTAAGCTGTATAATATATAATAATTACAACACTTTTATACTGAGCGCATTCTGGCGGATGCGATATATTCGAGGCATTTATTTTTATTTATTATGGTTCCACCATAGACATAAAGAACAACTAGTTGATTATAATTTGTTATTCAAGCCGCGGCCACCATATGCCTAAATGGCAATGCTTACATATTAATATGATAACGCTATTTGATAAGTACAATAATTAATTAATTTAAATTTGAATAACAGTTTATTAAAATACAATAACACACATTTTTAATGAAAACAATTATTAACTGTTTTTATTCTTTATGTAAGTTTGTAAAATTAAATTTTATTTGTATGACAAATTTAGTGATTTTGATAAATCTGGAGTGAAACGAATGGTTTTGAATTTAATATTTGGTCACCTACACAGTTGACAGTTGAATTTTGATGAGCTGGACTGACCCACAGTACTCAATTCCTGGGTATGTCACCGATTGTATTGTATTTTACTTCCTTTAAACAATTATATTTATTTGAAGAAAGCTTATGATTATGTAATTAGTTATACTACATACTATATGAAGAGCAATCGTACAAAGTAGTTTCTTATAGTCTGTGGTTAGGTAATTCCCCAATGACATTTAATTTAAGATACATGGTGTGTTACTGTCAACAGTATTAGGTTATTTAATATATATTCAGTAGGTAACTATCCTTATTTAAGGCTAGGTTCACATGGACGCACGTACACGCACGTATTTAGATAAGCGAGTTTCCTATACATCGATCACATGGCGCGCATCAATCACAACAACGACAAAAGTTTCTAATTTCCACGTGTGACACCGCGAATGAAATACTATTGATTGTTATCGGACCATTCAGTTGACACACACGTCTACGATAAAAACATCGTTGTGCAATATTAAAATACTATAATATTTTTATGTTTAATTAATTTAATAACATAAAATATTTTTGTGAAGAATATCCTTGGATATATTTTAAAAATAAAAAATTGGGTTGTAAATTATGTGTAAAAGTGAATTTAAATATTGAAAAGAAACCAGAGTCTCATGTTCGTTTATCATCGGAATGGACTCAATGTAATATTGCTCCATCTGGGGATATCATTGCCAAACAACAAACTAGTTTAAGGAAGAAAATTTCGAAACATAAAAGTAGTCAGTCCCATATTACTGCCGAAAGCATAATTGCACGTAGTAAGCAAGAAATTTTTGAATTGCAAGTTTTAAAAACTACAAAATTGCAATTTGAAGCTACAGAAAAAATATTTCGCACTGCTTACTTTATTGCTAAAAATCAGCGTCCATATGTCGACATGCCAAAATTGGTTGACCTACAAGTTTTAAATGGTATTTCAATGGGTAGAGTTTTGCAAACTGATTAATCCTGTGCCTCTATAATTGATCATATTGCAAATGAAATGAGGATTAAAATTTGTAAAGTTATCATTGAAAATAATAGGAAATTATGTATTATAGTCGACGAATCAACAACATTAAGCAAAAAAACAATGTTGGTAATATGTTTAAGGTGTGCTATTGGATCGAACTGAATTGTACAACGGCTGAATCGATTAAAAACGCTATACATTGCAACTTATCTAAATACAATATTGATTTGGAGTTTCTGAAAAAGAATTTGGTGGGCTTTGTTAGCGATGGAGCATCTACTATGTTGGGTAGGAAAGCTGGAGTTAGTGCTTTACTTCTAAAACATTTTGCTCTGACCTTATTGTATGGCATTGTTGCAATCATCGATTAGAACTTGCAGTAAGCGACACACTTAAAGAAGTACATGGTGTCAATCATTTCCAATGTTTTTTTGAAAAATTTAATTCTCTGTATCACCAGTCTCCGAAGAATATGAGAGAACTTAATGAATGTGCGGAATCATTAGAACAAAGGATTTTAAAGATAGGAAAAATATTTACCATTCGTTGGGTATCATCCATTTATAGAACAGTTCGCGTTGTATGGAATAATTTTGCTGTCCTACATAAACATTTCCTAGAAGCTTCTTTGGATAATACAAGAGACACAAAAGAAAGATCAAAGTATTCAGGTTTAAATAAAATGTTAACGTCCAATGAGTTTATACTGAATCTAGGAATATTACTTGATGCTTTACACGAGTTGTCTGATTTATCATTGCAACTACAAAACCGAGATTTGAGTTTGGCTTCAGCGCATACTATAATAGAAAGAACAATTCGTGTTATTGATAGTATAGTTGAAACACAGGGACCAAAACTTAAAGAAGTAAATTTAGCGTCTCAGGAAATGAGATTTAAAGGAGTAAAACTTACATCTCACAAAAGTGTTCAAAGAATTAATTCGTCTCAATTTTTTAGAAATCTTTCAAACAATCTAAAATCAAGATTATTCACTACATAATCGTCAAATTCTTTTAGTAATGTTCCTTCTAAATTTCAAAAAGAGTATGACCAATTATAGTCGGATTTAGATATTTTTGCTTCTAAAAATTGGCCTGACAACTTCAATATACAATATGGTGATGATTGTATACGCCGATTGTCTAAAAAATTTAAAGTTGATGAGATCACTTCAGTAAGAGGCTTCCGTCAATTTAAAGACACAAAAGAAGACAATGTTGAAGATCTTAAACTACTAACTACTGCAATTAAGTGTATAGCGATTTCATCTTCAGAATGTGAGCGTTCATTCAGCTCAATTAACGAAATTGTATCCCCTAAAAGAAATTCTTTGGGTTCAGTACACATTTCATCGTTAGTATTTATAAATTGTGTTGGTCCACCAATTGATAAGATTAACACAACAAAATGGATGGAATCGTGGGTTAAGAAGGGCAAACGAACAGCAGAGGAAGAAAATTGTCCTAAAAGGATGAAAAGGATTGAAGAAAATGATTCATACAAATCATTGTGGAATTTAATTAAAGAATAATATTTATTTCTGTAATTAATATTATTATTTCTTTATAAAATGATTTTATTGTAATAAGCAAATAAATATTATATAATCTACCTTTATAGTGCCTTATTATATGTGCAGGGGGCGTGGGGGATGAAGTCCACAACGGGTTACTTTACATTTTACAAATATTTATCAGCTATGGAACGGTGTTTTTTGAACTAAAATCAGCGTCCGTCCTCAATTTTTTTTCCAATTCGAGCACTGGTTCAGTGTATGATCGATTTAGGTTTGCCAATGGTGCTGTATAAAGTATATCCTCATATTTGAAGCCGTCTCTTATCCTTACATAATTATGTAATACACATATGGCTTTAATTATGTTTTCTGCAAAATTAATTTTTACAACGAGTGATCGGTGTAGTATTTGCTACTTATTGCACATTATACCAAATATGCATTCTACATAACGACATGCCAAAGTTAAACGATAATTGAAATAATACCTTTTTTTTATGTGATAACATTTTACCACCATAAGACTTCATCAAATTTTTCGACATACCAAATGCTTCGTCAGCCACTATTACATATGGAACTCTGATATCTCCATTATTAGTTATAGGTCTGGGATCAGGAATATATAACTTCTTTTCTGACAGATTTTTATACAAAGAAGATTCTTTATATATTCTCGAATTACTATCTTTACTAAAACTTCCAATATCAATCCATACAAAACAATAGTTTAAGTCGTATAAATTCATTAAAACAAGAGAAAAAAAATGTTTGTAGTTATAATAAATAGAATCGAAATTTGGTGGTTGAATCAATATGCTTTCCATATAACGCTCCAATACAGTATGGGAATTTTGCAAATTTTTCAAATTCATTTGAAATGTCGATCCACTTCTGATTGATTGATAGGTTCTTTAATTACAACATTCTTCAATTTTGCCCATATTACTAAACATACCTGGCGTATTATTCCACTTACCATAGATATTCCAATTTTATAATTTTAATATAATTCGGTTATTGAGCAATCTGTCGACAAGTACCTATAAAAAAAAAAAAACAATTATTTGTATAAGTTCGGTAGAGATTTTTATTACAGTTATTTCAAAAAAAAACTCATGGAAAACTTGTGCTAAATTTTTAAAATTTAGGTACCTATATATACAAAAATTTTTATGAATTTTCAGTTATAAAATAACAAAATATATTTTCGTAAATAAGGCCCTGTCTGTACCTAATCTAATTATTATTATTTACACATATTATGTTCTTTATTTTATTGCATTGTATGTATTTAAATTAAATTAATACAATGTACACATATAGATAAATATATATACTTTATACATTAGAGTGGTCCTTAATTTTCGACGTTTTTTTTTAAATTACCACCTCTAAATCTATTCCACTACTAAAAAAAGTTTCAGACAAATTGATTAAATTTAACCCGTGCTACAAAAACTCTAAAGTTTTAAAAATAGTTAATTACAAAAATGTTCAGTTTTTTTAAATATAACCAATCATAACTCTAGAAATACAAATTCTACAATAAAATTGGAAGAACATTAATTATAGAAAATTATATTTACAATAATTATACAACTCAATATAAAGCGATGTAATAAGTGTTTCTTTTTTGTGGTCAGGGAATTTTTTGCGGTAGTCGCTAACAACTTGTAGTAAATACTGTTTTTGGGATTCGTCCTTAGTTATTTTGTGATTATATTCCTCTATTAATTTTACACCTCTTTCTGCGACATCGTTGATAACAGGAATTTTTTTTAAAGAACTATTGCATTTGAAAATCTTCATTACTCTTCCAAGTTGACGGGTCTAGTTTTAAAAAATATGTTTTGATGGCAAATCGCTTAAATAGATTATTAGTTTTTACACATACAAAATCCTTGATTTCTTTTTCTAATAGCTCGTCAACAATTTTATGATTATACGTTGTGTAGTTGATAACATTTCCGATGTACTTTCTTCGTTGTTAAGAGTTTTTACCATTTTTCTCTTCGTATCGATCGAAACAGCCTCATCAAAAAAAGCAAATACACATAATTCTACTAACAAATACCACAGGTAACCACAGAACTTTTTAATTGCAATCTGAGATGTGTTTTTATCTATTGCAGTATAATTTAAAAGATTTTTAACAAAAATTAAGTCTTGTAAAGGTGCTTTGATAGCAGAGGGTGCATCAAATCATACTTTAATGTAAAGTCGAATAATAAAAATACAAATATTTCTTAATGCAGTTTCCTCTTTTACTGTTAACCGAAATTGCTCACGAAATAAATAAATTATTAATTAGTAAATAGCTTTGGCCATCCAACGGGCATGATGAATGTACCTGGTTTCTTAAAATGGATACCATTAGAAAGTATGCCACAAAGAAAAATTACCGTTAACTCTAAAAGCTTTCGGTAATCATCCCTTGGATGATTTTTCTCTAGTTGATCTATAGAAAATTTAATAATATCATCACGTACGTGATTTACAGAACTCATTACAATACAATTTTCTATTCCAGAATTAAACATTTTAGTATCCATTGTTACCCAGGCTAGTTGGAATCTTTTAAAAATAGCCACATCTGGACCCGATGTTCCACTTAATTTGAAATTGAAAACAGTTTTTATAATTATTTCATATATATGATGGCGACATGGTAGGTATAGGATTTTACGTTCTAATAATTGTTCTAGTAAAACACAAACTCCACTTAAACGTCCTGTATTTGATGTAGTAGTATCAGAACAAAAAGCTTGTACATTTTCAGTTAAACACCAGTCTACAAGCGTTTGGTATACAGCATTAGCTTGATCACTTCCAGTTCCCGTGTTTAATGCCATAACACCTAGCAATTGTTCATGACCATAAACCGTAGCGACTATAGGAAGCCTATCAACTAATCCTTTCCTCGTTAATGCAGGAAGAAGCTTTCCATCCCAGTGTACAACTACTGTTTCTTCATTTGCTAAATTATAGTCATGATGTATATTTTTAGCACGTTCTTTACGAAATTTTATAAGAGCGCTTTGAATTGATGGCCGATTTATAATTAGTTTATTAACATTATTACCCAAAGCTTCAGCAGTAGCAATTAAAAGATGTACAGCATTCCGATCACTTATTTTGCATTTATCTAGTACTATTGCAAGCTTTTCGGAGACGAATGCTTCAAATCCTGTGCTTAATTTGAAATGTTTGGTTGACGGACCGGCAACATTTTCAAACATAATTGCTTCACTATCTGTATCGTCATATTCGTCAGTGTTACTGGACGACTATAGTTGAACAGTTTCAAACAATTATTAAAATTTATTTTTCTTTTTAATTCAAATTCAAATAATTTTAAATTGAATATATAAAAAAAGATATGAATATAAAACTGTTGTAATAATAATAATAATGTATAATTAACGTATGTACAATTTTTTTTGTAAAATTATTATTTCTAGAGTTATGATTAATTATATTAAAAAAACTAACGATTTCGAACATTTTTCTGTTTTTAAAACTTTAGAATTTTTGTGGCAAGTGTTAAACTTTATCAATTTATCCGAAATGTTTTTCTTATGATTTTTTTAGTATTGGAACCGATTTGAGGGGGGTAACTTGAACATTTTGCATTTTTTTTCCTTCATATATACTAGAGGACCACCCTATTATACATAAATACAAATAATCTGTATTTATTTGTACGACGTGCTACATTATCAATATATTTCGTTTTAGGATTAGATTTACAGAATAAGTAGAAATGTCTTCGAGGTGGTTATGTTCAAGAACTAAAAAAAATAAAAACCTTCAAGCCTGGTTCGGCAGCACCCTTTCAAGTTATCGTATTTATTTTTTAGAAGACTACAATTTCTACAATTAACTGTTTAAAAAAAAAATCAACAAAAAGCAACTTTGAAACAGATTTTGACAGATATGAGAATCCGTAAACTGAAAACCTAAACTAGGAGAGCAGTTCTAATGCTCCAAACAAAGCAGACAATAATTCAAACCAACAGCAATAATGAAAAAAAATTAAACTCCATCCATCTGACGAACATTTTGCTAACATCATTGAGAAAAGTTTAAACAATAGAAATAACTTCGAAAAAAAGGAAGAAGATGAAGATAAACTTTTTTGTATGTCGTTACAAAAAATATGTAACTATATACAAAGAAATTAAAAAAATACGTGAGGCCATGAGTTTGAAAACAAAGAATGATATTTATAATTTTATTTTACAAAAACAAACTATCTAACAAACACAACCTCCAAGTCTTACAGTGTTGTCTCCATCTAACCATCCATCCACATCATTTGTCCAACCACTTACTTGACTATTAGCGTATCCACAATATACGTCTCATACAAATAATTATACAACTGCTCCGTATGATATACAACAGAACCATGACCATATAACCTACCAAAATAGAATACCTACAAATTACACAACTGTTCCTTATAAAATATGTCAAAATTATGTTCATACACAAAAAAACCAAAATTTGGACCCTCCAGGAACTCCGTCGTTTTTATCTGGTATCACTGAGAATTCTTATGGGTCATCCGACATTGATTTATTTTAATGAAAAATAATTTAATAAAAAATATAATTATGTTGATTATTTTTACTACGTTTAAATTTTGTTAAAAGGTTTTGATTCTTTTGTTTTTATTTGTTTACTTTTTATTATTTTTTAAAGGTATACCTACCGACCAATTTGAGAAAACATTTTTTAGTTAAAAAAGATTAATATTTTGTTTTGTTTAATTTCAATTAATAAAATTATAATTTATATATTAATTTTTATTTTTATATGTATGAATAATAATGTAAATGGCCTTTCCTCATAGTAATGATAAGTTTTTCATTTGCTTCCAGATCGTTTTTAATTGTATCCAACAGGTCATTAAATAATTTGATGGACATACGGAAATAGTTAAAAAAATTTCCTCGTGATCTCTAAGCGTCAGATACAAATTAATGTAATAGCTTGAAGAAAGTCTAGTTTTTAAAATGGGATGGACCCAATATATTTCTTTTCTTTTTGTCTTCGTCCTCTTATTCTTCGATATGTGACCCACAAACATACAGCATTCAACACGTCAATTATCGTTGAATGTACACAGAATATGTTATATTTTAGATGCATATGGCTTGACGCGCGTCCATGTGAACCTAGCCTAATGGTCCTTCACTACTAAAATATTAAAGAAAACAAAACTCAGTATTTTTTTAAAATAATTTTTATTTAATTATGTTTACTGTTATGTAATTTTGACTATTGTTATAAATCAATTATTTCTGAATAAAATTGTTTTTGTTAGCTTGTGATGATTACTAATAACATTTATCAGTTCAGTAAATGTAAACGGATTTTAAGAAACTTTTTTATAATAAGAGTTATTAATAATTTATTTGGTCGTTATTTTTTTTTTTTTTTATTAATATAAAGTTTTCCTGACAGTCAACATCATCTAAACTTAGGTGTAAAGAATTAATTATTTTTTAACATTTATAAATTAGATCACAAATTGAAACATTAACAGATAATAAAAATAATAAAATATTAGACAATGTTTACATAATAATAGTAGATTAATGATTTAGTACGTCGTGTGGGCGGCCGCGTTGGAGTCTGCGACTGTTTGGACGGGTGAATCGCTGAAGTCTGAAGTACTGTGGATCACTTGCTTTAGATAAACTGTTAAAGAAGTTTACCTATAATTCTTTTATGTAGTTTTTGATAGTTGGAATTTTGAAATCCGTGTGCAGTGCGTCATTTCGGACAAACTATGGAGCATTTGAAATTACACGTAGGACTTTTGATTGTAATACTTGCATTTTGTGTATATGAGTTGTAGTACATTGACACCAGACCGGGGCTGCATATAAAATTAAAGGGCGAATTATTTGTTTATATAATAATAGTGAGCACTTCCAGTTCAATTAAGTTTGCCGATTTATAAGTGGATATAATATTTTTAAGCGTTGGTATCCTTGCTGTAATTTCGATGAGATATGAGGGTTCCAAGTGAGTTTTTTATTTAATAAAACTCCAAGATATTTAATATTGTGATACCAAGCTATGTTTTGACCGTTGAACTTTAATGAATTACGGTATTTGGGTCTTCGTAATGTGAATAGGACTGCTGAGCTTTTTGATGGGTTGAGTGAAATTTTCCAATTTTGTGCCCATTTTTGAACTGCGTCGAGATGAGTTTGAATATTATCTATTACCTTATCTACATTATCAGAGCTAGAATATATTATACTATCATCAGCATACAGAGCTATTTCCGTGTTCATTGTAGTGGGTAAGTCAAATAT
Organism: Pentalonia nigronervosa; assembly: GCA_014851325.1. NCBI lineage: Eukaryota > Metazoa > Arthropoda > Insecta > Hemiptera > Aphididae > Pentalonia > Pentalonia nigronervosa. The sequence continues at coordinate 13,802 of JACXSJ010004325.1, forward strand.
GTACAAATTGAAAAGTATTGGGGACAATTTTGATCCCTGTGGTACCCCAGCATTAATATATGTGATATCCGAATTTGTGTCTTCTATTTGGACGGTGAAACTGCGCGAATATAGAAATGAACTAATGATGTTTGTTAGGTAGGTACCTATAATATCGCTGTAATAAATTTGATTATCTCAACTGTCACGACCCGCGATAACAGTTATTCGCTTGACAATCGTAACCACAAATGTTTTTGCCGATCAGTTGGCTTTCGTAGTCTTTAGAGCATTGTACTGCCGTCCACCGACAATCATTATTTCAATGTAATAAAGCACTAACGATTTTAAA
>JACXSJ010004326.1:0-14206 GCA_014851325.1 Pentalonia nigronervosa
TTTTATAGTATATAGTTAAATATTATTTTGGTTATTACTTTATTAGTTAGTTCAATTAATATTAGTCATGGAAGTATTTTATATAAAAATTATATTATTATAATATTATGTTTTTTAAAAACAATATTTGGAAGAAAACTTCAGCTCGCAGGAGGGGCAGCTGCCCACCCTGCCCCTCCCGTGCGCACGCCTATGCTATTAACTACTTGCAGTCAATTGTCATTCAGTTAATACGTCTACGGTGCACGTCACGCGGACTACAGACATACACCACTGCCGCCTCTGATAAGCGATCACGGGACGTCCCGACTACCATCTGGTCGACTGGCGCCACGGCGGCCGGACACCTGCGCGCGCATTCGTTTATTGACATCCGAGTTCACGAATACTGCTCTCGCCGCCGCTGGTATACTCAATACAATCCGATAACAGATATCTTCGTCGCTTGTATGGTATAATATTATGTTTCAAAGTTACGTATTTACTATTGGTTTGTTACTTACGTAACAGTCGACGAGCGAGTGCTGCGTGTTTTTGTCTTCAACGTCCGTCGTGAAAAGTTTTTGGCGATTATTATTTGTTATTGTTCGTTATTTTCAGCCGGCGTCGTCCCGATTGTCGAATAACAATGCGGTGTCTTATGGTGTTCGACAATTTAAACGACATCGTGTTCATGAAATGCAATTCGAAATTCTGCCAACACATTAGGGAAATAGGTATTTCGCAGGACCTCATTAAACCAACGGAGGTGTGTATTTATTTGTTTGTAATTTTAATTCAGTGCCTACTGATTTTTGTTTTATATTCAGTAAATAGAAGTTATACTTTTGTTGATGTTTAATATAATTGCTGACGTAGAATATTACTCCTTCACAATTCAATATTATAGTGATTATTAGTTTATTCTAAATGTATTTTTACCCAACCCCAACTATAAACTAATTTCATTCAACAACTGATTACTTAACAAAATCATCTCGGTTGAATATTTTTAACAATAGGCGTTTAAATATATTACCTATTTCAATAATAATATATTACATTTTCTTATATTTTTAAGAACGAAAAAGAAGACTGTGAAAGAATTGATGCAGATTTAATACTTCAGATTTTTTCACCGATGGTTACGTCTCAGAGAATCATGAATTGCCATTTTTCAAATCGGTACAGCTCAATGCAATGTCAAAATGGAACAAACATTGTTTTTGATGAGGTAAATAAATCGATAAAAGTATAAATATACATTCCCACTCTAAGCTTATAAAATTAAATATTTTTTTATTTACTACTAGTACTTGGGTCATTTATTCATTTATATTGGTGACAGGGAAGTGTCTTGGCAGCAAAAAGTACTTAGTGTATCAATTTTATTTATAAAAAGAATTTGTGGTTCCGATGTTTCATTGTAAGTTTAAAAAGGTTGAAATATCTTTATGTGTATACCCTGTTGTATTATATGTCTATTGTGTCATTTTAGATTGAAATATAGTCGTCGTCGTCGTTTTCTGATTTCTAAGCTTTTAGATGTTTGGTTAAAACGTTCAAGTGAAGAACAATGTGTATTAATTGAAGCTATTGAACAACTCACTGTCAGTGCAGAACTTTCTACGGCTGCTTTAGCAGCCGCTAAAACAGCAGCCGAGAAAATGAAAGCAAAATCTGCCTTTTCTAGGGTTCATATACTCATAATGGTTCGACAGAAATTTTTGACTTTGTATTCTAGGTAATTATTTATATTCTTAATTTAATATTCACTTTTAATATGTAACTATTAAACTCTTAGGATTTCATTATTATTTTTGAATTTATTGTTCTTAGTCGTAATGCAACTCATCTGACTGCGGGTGATACATTATTCTTAGCACTTTTAGCTGAGGCTATACAAATAGTTGATTCAGAACCTAAGGAAAAATCAGATCTTGATGTAATTATTGTAGAAAAAGACAATTCACTACAGTTAGAAAATAGTAAGAAATATCTCTGAATTCCTATAGAAAATATTGAGTCAACGTTAGATTATAATATTATATACTATGAATGTAGCCATACCATCTAGCTCGAGTATTAATTTCAAAGTATATAATATAAGCAACAAGCTCTTTACATTCCTTCTGGTTTTATTGAAAATTAATAGTGTGTACATTTTTGAAAAATTATGTAGTCAGCACAATATAGATTAACTTTATATAATTAAATTTGTTTTGTGATCAATGGTCACAGTATGATGTAATAACCAATAATAAGCTGTACTAACTGATTATGATTGTATATAAATACATCTTGGTTTAATATTTGGATTTTATAGCATGCAAGTTAAATATTGTATAGTCTTAACTTACTTCATTCATAGCTTTAAGAGATAAATAGATAATCTTTTTTTAATGGTTTTTTTTCTTTAAAATCTTAATTTATTATTATTTATATCTTTATATTAAAATCTTAATTTATTCATATTACATATTCAGTTGATAAACATATTTTATGCACATAGTATTGAATGAGTTTCCTGAGTTAAATAATAAACATGAATTATAATTCAGATTCATAGGTCTATTATATTTTCAGGCTTATCATATTTTATCAATTTAAATAACTAAATATTTGATATTTCTCTTCATTTGTGCACTGTTTAGTTGTCTAATTCATAGTCTCATTGTTTTTAATGTATGCTGTAATTCATCAAATTGAGAAATGGCTACAACTATAGTACTATATTATATGATCTAAGAATTGAACTAACTACATAATAACAAATTAAAATTAAGTACTCGAATTATGTTTTATTCAGATGTACCAATGCCACGAAATAAAATTAACAGCTTGTTAATTCTTTTGGGTCAACATGGGTTAAAACTAAATGCTGTACATTTATCATACATTACTGATGGTGTTCCATTATTTATTATTCATGAGGTAATATTGAATTCACACAAATATTGATTCAATTAAAAATAATTTATTTTTTATTAATGAATTATTATTATTATTTTTTAGATTGGAAATGATGTTTTTAATAGTAGTGTGATTGATTCATTAACATCATTTTGCACAATTCAAGAAATCCAAATTCGAGGAACTATAGATCGCGAAGCACTTAAAATTGCTTATGATACAGTTGATAGTTCCATGAAAAAAATTATTGATTTGTTTAAAAAAAAGAACGCTCCATTTGCACCGACTCGAAGTGTACTTGCTATAATTACCACTTTAGCTACCAGATGGGAGTCATTAAAAAAGTATTAACATAATCATAATTTTTTCTTTTTAGTAATATGCAATGACCAATAGGTTACATATATTTGAATTTAATTTTTTAGGAAATACCTAGATTACTTTAAAAATAATGACAATTCATCATTAATTGCTATAGAATCAAGTAACATGAATATTGTATGTAGTTTAAAAGATCTTCATCATCATTGTATGCTCAACGAATCATTGATTGACAACTATACAAAAGAAGCAGTGAACGAAGCTTCTGCAATGGTTGCTGTAATTTTACGTGATTATACATCATTTTTTGAGGTGAAAGCGATGAACAATTTTACAATGAGATCATATCCTTTTAATTTAAAGTAATAAATTATGAAACAATTTAGGTGGATAATAATTTAGAATAAATAATAAGAAAGATATAGAACAAAAATATTTTGTTAAGAAAATAAACTATATTTTATTCTCACCAGTTTTATTATTTGTTTCTTTTAATTTCATTCTGAACACATTTTTTATTATGTTTAGATATTTTTCTTATAAACATTATAAAATATATTTTCTTTAATTCCATTTCCTTTACAAGGTCAACATTGAATATCAATAAATATTTAGAAGAATTCCCAGGCCTAGTACATTTTATTTATGTGGATCGAATGTCTCATCGGATGATTGCTCCAGGTTTGGAATTTGCATCACAAGAAACACTTGAACTTACAAAAAAAAAAGTAAAAGAATAAGAGTTATTACTTACATTAACTAGATATTATATGTATTTTGTTTTGTAAGTTATTATTAAATAAAAAAAAAAATGTAATTTTTTGTTTTATTTAGGTATGGTCCATGATCGATTTTAGTAGACAGCATTTAAGAGATGGACATTTTATTGTCCTTTGGAAAGATAACACATTTACATATTCCTATTTTTTGTGGTTTGAGGATCAATCGGTAAGTGGTTTAATAAAAATTTTATTTTCCAGCATGAGAATTTTATTATTCAAGATGACAACTATTCTCGCAACTACTCCTCAAGTATTATAATAAATAAAATAGTAAATGTTGATAGTCTAAAATTATCATATTGTGGTACTAACCAAAAGTTGGTAGTCTTTGATAAAAGGAAAGCAACGATAAAACAAAAATTAGACTTATTTTAAATCGAAAATACAAAATATAATACAAATAAAATATTTGAAAGGATTATATAATTCATTTCATGTTTTCAATTTGTCTGTGATTGTTGATCATTTTTTCTTTAGTATATGCAACAAATCAACTAAAATAATGCATTCATACAGTTTTTACTTTGAAATTTAAACATAATTATTATAGTTTTATTTATTATTGTAATAATTATACATAGTTTTTTGTATACAATAATTTATCATTGAAATAGATAGAACAATTATCAGCTTATACAATATTGAATAAATATTATAACTTGCAAAACCATAGATGAAAATGTTAAATGTTTTGAATTTCTAGTAGCTATAATAAGGTGTAACAATTCAAGTTATATCAAATTACAATCAATAAATAATAGTTTTATAGGTTTACGGGGCATTTTTTTGTAGAATTTAGTTAATAAATGCAAATTTTTAGGTCATCAACATCCCCTACTTAGGTCCCTACTCGACTATAAATTTTGATTTTAGGGTACATCGTTAAAGCCAAGAGTTCAGCCTACAGCTTCAGAGTTATTTCCAGGAATATTAAATGGTGATTACTACGAGTAAGTAAAAATTAATTAAATACTTTTTATGTTTAAAGTTTTACTAAACAAGTTAATTTGATTTTAGGAAGCTTTTGGAACAATGTTTCCCAAGAATGCCGAAAGGAAAAATACGATGTTTTGAACTATTCTGTGTGCATTTGGGACTAGCAACTGCTTCCTGTGTGTTAGAACATTCTAGGAGATTATCAGCAACTGTATGGGAAGTAACTGGGAGACCTAGTAATCTTCTAGATTTGTTTTAAACTATGGTTTATTTAAATGTTTCATTCCAATTTTTTTTTTTTATAAAATTAACATTTTGTTTGTATTGATCTCATAGTATGAAGTCACTTAAACCTTTTTTTTTTTTTTAATATCTATTATTTGTTTATATTATTTTATGTTATGATTTTATTTAAATGTTTTATTATAATTTATAGATTTACTTAATAACAATAATTACATTGTTGCTACTTAATATTGGTAAACTTTATACTTAAATTAAAATCATTTTTATGTGCCAATCTATGAATTAAAAATTGAATAAGTACTAAAATAAGTATTTTTACTCTTATGTGTTATAATAAATGTAAAACAGTATCTGCAAAAAAAAAAAAAATGATTACCTAATATGTAGTCTTGGTGAATGTTTTATTATATAGGTCCTCATTATAATATATTATGTCATATTGTTAATCAAATATGTGATATTTTTTTTACATTTAACCTTTTGTCTTTATTTTTATTTAAATTAATATTGTACATGCTTGATGTTATTACTACAATATGGAGATAAAACATAATCAGTGATTTATGTGTGCAGTGGCATACCCTTGTAGGAGGTATCCCTGGGTGGGTAAAGGGGGCTTCAACCTAGGCTCTGTATGATCTTTAGGATTGCAAATGAAAGTTATGAATAGGTCAGGTTTACCATACTTTTGCACAATTGCCATTGCGTCTTGATAGCACTGCTTCATGTATCGGGAACTCCCAACAAACATTGATGGCAAAATGATCCAACGTCTAACAGCTAATAGATTGGGTATGCTGTCCAAGTGTAACTGTTAGTTGATATGGTCTACAAGCCCCTGATACACATTAGCAAGAAGTGTACCCTGATTCTGACAAATGTAGATTGTTCGCTTCCATTCAAACATACTGCTGTAACAAAAGACCACCTTATAAATAAATATTTTTTTTTTACATACATATGTGTATATTCCACACATGATAATGTATTTTAAATCCTAAGCAAGGGGCAAAAATAATCCTATAATATATAGTAACAGCAGTGTATGGTATTTAGTTTGTCGGTGAATATTAAACATTTATTTTGTAGAGTGTAGAGTATAATTATTGTTTAATGTTAAAGTATATAACATAAATTTAAGAACTGCTTACAATAGGTAAGAAAAAGAACGCAACTTATAAAAATTATGAATTAACAACTTGTGTTTTTAGTTCAGTAGTAATAAGTATCTCAATGTACATGGAACAATGTGATAAGTTGTTGGTAATATCTAACTAAACCAAATCATTGTGAAGTAATAATATGTATTTTACTATATTTTTAACCTTTACAACAGAGTTTATATAAATGTAATAATGTGAGTTGTGGTATGTATATATTATGTTTTATACTGTGATGCAAGTGTGTCGGTTTATCTATGTATGTATTTTGTCTGTGATACCAAACATTTTTTTATTTTGTATAATGTACACTGTAATTGTTGTCCGACATTAAAGTAAAACCTAAACATAAGTATGGCCAGATATTTATAGCACGAGGTGCGACTGTGCGAGTACAATATTTTGGTTTTTCTTGTCACATCTTGTGAATCTGATAAAAGTTTTCTACGTTAAAACATTTCAAAACATACCTCTGAAACTGTTGACCAAACCAAAATAAATGATATCGATCATTTTTAGATTCACCGTTCAGTAGATTAAACAGTTGAAGAAGTAATTATTCAAACTACCTATATAAATAAAAGGGGCTTGTATAGGCAAATGCATTGCACCGAACCTAATTATTATAATTTTAAACACGATTTTAAATCCGGGAAATCGTTTACCAGGATAATAAAAAAATTTAAAATAGTCTATTCTGATATTACTTGATGATTTTTTGAGTACAAGAGACAGATTAGATTTAGATTTAGTTCCTAACTTTTACTTATACCGTTCAATTTTTTTTATATTTTAAACATAATATGCCTTCGGGCGCCCGTGTCCCCCTTTATTATTTTTTTTCATTTAATAACTTGTGTAATTTTTTTATAGTTAAAACGCATTTGCCTGCAGGCGTCTGTGTTTTTCATTCGTTCTTTTAACCTAAGATAAATTGATATCCTATTTAATTATTTAGCCAGCTATACAATTGCGATCTCTATAAATAACCAATACATAGTAAAAACTTATTATTTTGTTCAATTTTTTGGGATTTAGAATCTGGAGATTACACTGCAGTCTCATACTTATTTCTATACCAATACAATTTTTTTCAAAAATGTTTTTTGCTATTTTAAACGAATATGCCTGCAGCTATTAGTTATTATTTGATGCGTTTTAAACATTGTTTTGGATAAAAGTGGCCAATATTCGGGACTGTTGTTTTAGATTTTAGCACGGCATTGTTAAATACAGTTTGTGAATCTTGGAACAATCTCAGTTTAATCGATTATATTAATAATTGCTATAAATACTGCAAGTCCAACAAATCTAATCAACAATTTATTGTTATACTATACTGTGTGATTCGCATTTCCAACATATGATATTCAAGATATATTAAATCCATCACTAAAAGACAAGAGTAAAAAATCCATGACTTAATTTTGGACTGTATTGCGTTATTGATCATTATTAGTACAAATTTGAATCCAATAAGAACTACTCTCCGATTAATGTTTAATATTCTTCTAATTTAAAAAAAACATTGTACTGTATCGAAAGTATGAATGCGTTAAATGATCAGTTAAACTTAAAGAATTGGGTACGCCCAATGATGGTGTTTCTGACAACGAGACAATGTTTTTCTGTAATAGTAACAATGTTAAAGAAAAAATTATGTTTTTTGTTGATTTTGAAAGAAAAATGTTGAATAACACGCGGAAAATGTCAAATAACTGACAATTATTACCGCTCAACAATGAATATTATTGTGAAAAAAAATTCTTAATTTGTATTTACCATTCATTTACATGTGGACAAAATTGATGATACCTGAAGAAGTTATGTGAAGATATTTCGATAAAACTGTTACAAACGGAAATGTGGAAAAGCACTTTGATAACATAAAAAATTCATTGTTGAAAGGTGAAACAAACATAAAACTTGGTCGTTTCGTTAATAAAATTCAAACATACACTGAATCAGTATGTAAAGAAATAAAAGAGAAAATACCAAGTGTATTGTTTAAACGTAAAAAAATCCAAATACCAATTCCGTTTAGACATTTTTTAACTGATCACAATTATGCATTAAGTCCACAGTCTGATAAAAAAATTAAACAAAGTAGCTCAGAATGGGATGATAGCACAACTTTATACCCTGGTAACCCAACTACCCAAGGAATATCTTGGTTGGAGAACAATGGCAAAAACGATCAAAAAAAGTTCAAAGCCATTTTAGCCATGGTAATATTGAACGGTTGAGTTATGTTTGGCAGTATAAAAGTTCTGAAAGAGTTTTTCAATAAAGAAATGTTCATATATTTATAATTATTAAAAAACGGGTATTATTATAAGTTCAAACCAATACAATTTTAGACCGAAAAAGTACTACTAAAGTCGTAAGAAATGCGAATGTAAATCTATCATTATGCATTTGTGATCGTTTATTCGATTTATTTTTAAAAAAAAAAAGTTGTACATCGATTATAATGTACACCAATATATTATATTATATAATGGAATATGTATTTTTAATCAATGAGTTGTATTTATCGAGTTCGATGGCATAAACACGCGCTGATAATGTAATGGCATATTATATTATTACGTCATAGGCAATGATACGATTATTATCCGTTTTGGACATAACTTTTATGGTATACGATAAATATTTATACTCACCGAAAAGCGCCCTCTATCATTCCACGCCCGGCGTACAATCACTTCTTGTCTGTTATAGTGCATTATGGACTATGCACAGAATTAAATTGATAATGATAAATGATAATGTATTCAAGGTATGCTGTAGTAATAAAATATTCTTTTCGAAATTTAAATAATTGGTATGTATATTAATTCTTTTATTTTAGTTCTTTTTACTGCAAACTAAAAAGTTACAAAATTTAAATTGAGTCGCTTTGAGTTTGAGAATGGCGTATCTAAAAGGATGGAAATATGTGGCATTCATATCAGCTTTTGTTGGCAGCATAGGAATAGCTATTTACCCAATCATTATTTATCCAATGACACATGTTGAAGATTATAGTAAGCTGAACTTTTAATTCAAATTTCCTTATTATTATTATTATTTCCATGATATTTTGTACTAATTTTAGTGATATCTCTGTTAACCATATAATATACAAATTTCCTTTAGATATTGTACACAATTACAACATTACCAAATTAATGTTAATAGATTTTTTGATGTTGGCAGGCACATTTAATATTAAAATAATAATGAAATAGTCGTATAAATGTATAGTTATGAATTTATAATTATTTTAATGTCTCTATGACATCATAGTAATTATTGCTATTTTCAAATTAAACCTAGTATAAAATTAGTAGGTACCTATAATACTCTAAAAATTACACAATACCATGCAATTTCTAAATGTTTTCATAATAAATCACAATTTTCAGCAAATTCAATGGTTGAGATATCTATTTTAGATACTCAATACTATAAATTTTCAAAATTTTTAATTGTCAATTATTTTTATGAGGAATTAAAATTATTAAATAGTTCTTAATTATTATTCTAACATTATAAATCAAGCTGTAGTGATTTTTTTTTTTATATTGATTTATCATTATATTTAAGTTTATTTAATAACAAACTACTATTTTGCGATGAAGTGAGTTAAATTAAGATAAGTACTCTTAAAAGAAGGATGTTTTGGAATCTTATTTGACTTTTTTATGTAACTGGTCTAAATTTATAATGATTTTTTAGAAAAGTCACAAGAACTGAATCGTGCATTATTAGATCAATCTAGAATAAAACCTGAAGTTGCTGGGAGTATGTCATTTTTTTTTATGATTATTATCTTATTTTTTATTTATAAAATGGTAACCTTATATCATATGTTTTATTTTAGATATGAACAAATGGACTGATCCATTTGATCGAAAAAATCATGACTAACATTATAGTGGACACGAACAACAAATTTTTTTTGAAAATGTGTAAACATGTGTACCTATTTATTTAAAATTTGAGACAGATAAAAAAAAATTGGTCATGTGTCGGTGAAAAGAGGTTTCGCTGTAGATAATATAAATAATATAATATGTACAATATAGTATAGTGTTAATAGCATATTCGCTGATATTACAAATAATATTTATAATTTAGTCTTGTAATAAAGTTGTACTACACCTTCTAGAATAACAATTATGTTCTAAAAGAAAGTAAAATTACTTACATTATTATATTACAATGTTAGGTATTTCTTCATCATAACATAAGCAACTCATAATGTAGGTATGCTTTTTATTTTTTCCTAATTCTGTCAAACAATACACATTATAAATTAATTACAAAAATATTTACAAAATTAAATTTTTGTTTGTAATTAATATTACAAAGAAATTTATCATAGTTTGTTTTTTTATCCGTTAGATTACTGCATGTTATTGTAGTAATACTGTATAACTTGACTTTATGTCTAGATTATAAGACTAAATATTTTGTTCTCGCCATAAAAAAATTGTTTTATATAATCAACAATAAGTTCAGATGACTTTATCAAAGAAACTTTAAAAAATTAAAATCATAGAGTTTTTTTGTTTATTTTCAAACAGTAGTACTTACCATTTTCGTTATCCAAGCCCATTGTATGCGTAATGCATGGATATCCTGACATTTAAAACTATAGCCATTATTAAAACCAACCCAAAATATCAGTTATGAAATTCTATGAAATATCTTTAATTGTGAAATAAAATGCTACATCAGATAATTGTATTACATTATAATAATTAATTACTTTTAAAGTTATAATTTACATTTTTAACTACTTTATAATCTACATTTGATAAACTTACCTATAAACTTCCTATTCTAAATATTATCAATTCTAAACATGCATACTTTATATTTGCAAATATGAAGTAAAGTAAATCAAAAATTTAGAAAAATGTAGGAAATCAAAACAAATCTAATGAAATTAGTACAATAGATATTACAATCTATAAAGGAATATTTTGTTTCTTAATTTTAAGTATATTTTACTTCATAGTTTTACTTCCTGGTGATCTGATATATCTATTTAATGAATTGATATTAACTATTTCTTTCCAATGTCAGTGGTAACATTTCGACAACCTTGGGTATTGTTTCTTCAGTTTTACGTCTTCCTAAATTAAAAATTTTAATTATTTTCTTTAAAATTATATCATCATACATATTATATAGTTCAAATAGTTATACTCCTATACTCAATTCGAGATAACTTTGCCCACTTTCGCGCATGCAACTGAACCACTGGAATGATCCAAACCCCTTTGGGTAAAGTTAAGTGTACTGTGATTGGTCGTCGGTTGTCGACTACTACCGTTACCCGTCTACACTCACCGTGGCAACAGACATGCGTGAGATGAGACGAGTGGGCAAGGTCATTCTGAATAGAGTATAGTCAAACTGATATTTGAATAATTTGATGATGAATGTAATAATTGTGTGCTGAGGATGGCCATATCAATGTACAAATCTTATAATTTTAGCCCATATGCACCTAACTATAGGTAAATAATAAAAAACCAGAAATATGTATGTTGATCAATCTGTAAATCTAATTTTATGAAAAAATTTTAATGGTAAACACATTTAAGTCAAGTAGTATATTTCTTACAATAATTTTTTTTTTTAGTAAATTAATTTGAAATATAATAACTTTTTTAAAAATATAATTTTTTGTAATTTTCAGACACGAGTAAATCTTAAATTTTTTATTATCCATGTTATTTTAATACGTTTAAACTGTAGTCATTTTTTACTCTTTTTTGACGAGTTACACAGAGTAAATATGTATGTTAAAAAGGGTTTAACCCGTATATCTTGCAAAAAAAAAAAAAACAAAGACTAAAACTCTAAACAACTAATAATAATTAATACACCTTTTATCTTTACCTCCTTTTAATTTGTTGGTCAATAGTTTCAATAGATTTTCAAATGGACTCTCGATAAACACGTATAAGATGAATGCAATGATAAATCCATAAATTGAATCACCAATCACAATCCATGACTATTAATAAAAAATGTACATCTTTGATTAATAATCAAGAAGATAAAAGAAAATTTAGATTATATCTTAAAGCTGGGTTTCTAATTGTATACAGCCATACAGTGTCATTCAACAAGCATGCTCACTCCTATTTTTTCGATCATTGACTTGTGCGTGAGTGTGCGTAATTATCTTTATCGTACGGAGAGTGTATAATTAAAAATCACACTAATATTCATTTACACACTCTCACATATACACAGCTGATACAGCATGTGAATTGATTGGCCTAAATTTTACTCCTTAATAAATGGTCGGCATCGACACCTTTAAATATGATACACAAATTTTAAAACATGGTCCCTTAGTTAAAAACATTTATTAGGTACTTAATTTGGAGCATAGCATGTTGTAAGGAGTAATATTTAGGCATTTCATATGACATGTACATTTAGTCCGTGTCAACATGTAAAAAGTAAATAAACATTAGACTATTAGAGTGTGTACGAATTCCACAGAATATATTCTGTGGGAATACTGTTGACGGTTGTCGTTTTTACTAGGATAATAACTAAAAATTAAAATAGATAACGCAACATGAGTAATCGTCGGAAAGACAAAATTATTTTCTGTTTTTGTTTTGGATCCTTAAAAATGCTTAGATTTTCAACTTTGATGGTGGTTTCTGGTAACGAATCGGATCAAAATGGAGACAATGAAGGTGCTGGATGAGCATGCTTGGTGAATTATATTTATTAATTATTAAATATATTGTATATAGGTATGCTATAGTAGAGTAATATTACTTACAATTAGAAATTGATTGAAATATATTTGAGTGCGCGCAGAAGCCACATGGTACAATTGTATTGACAACCCTCCTAGATACACTCCGTACGTGAGTCTGCCCAATGGCGCGAGTATCAGTGTCCAAGATCCTATTTATATACATATAAATATGAATACGTGATGGCAATAATTTATATGGTATGATGATAACGAAGTAACACATTGCTGTATACATAATGGTTTTTGGACGGGTCAGCGAATTTTGATTTTTAACACATCAGCACCAATGTTTATCCGGTCGTTACATACCTGTGAAATAAGTGTTTACGGCGGAAACGACGATAAACGCCGAAATCGCGGCCGAGTATACGAGACGGAACACAAGTGTGTACAAAACGGTCGTCCACACGTTGTACTCGTGTACGAAAAAGTAGAACAAGGACATCATCCACAGTACACATACGCCGATGATCGTCAACAGACACAGTGTTGGGTACGGGAACCGGAAGTTGGGCTTCCGGGCCTTCATGGTCCGGAAAACGTAACCGGCGAACATTCCCACGAAGTAAGGCGTCGCTCTCGCGTGCGTGGGTATGTACAGCAGAGTGTACGATTCGTGTCTTGGCGGATATCTTAAATTCCTGCGATAAAAAAAAAAAATAAACTCGTTTTTGGGTTTTGGGAAGAAAAAAAATATATTCATAATTTGTTGTGGCTCGGAAGTTGATATAATGATATTGTTGTCATTGCTAGAAGTGTACATACGCTGAAACGCATTAGGAATTTTCGCGTATAATTATAACTCATAATATTATGATTAAATAAGTATTAAAAACTCTCTATTATTAAAAAAAAAGTTTTGTATATACATATATTTATCTTTCACGTATTTTATTTAAAACCTCCCCTCCCTCCTCCCTGGCAGTTGTTTAGCGAAGCGAGCCGGGACAATACCTCCTATAACAGTAATTAAATAAGAAAAACAAATTTGACAAAGAAAAATACATAATTAATAAATTAATTCAATTTTCAATAAATAGAAATGTATAAATAATAAGGTGGGATAGTCGGGTTTATTATGA
>JACXSJ010004327.1:0-14117 GCA_014851325.1 Pentalonia nigronervosa
TTGAAACTTATAATAGTTATTATTGTATGAATAATATTAATATTTATATTTCAATATTTATTAGTATATCCATATTAAATGCTTAAACGAAGTTAAAAAAACTTAAATGGGCTGATGACAAAAATAACATACCACTTTCGTCATATTGAGCCAGTTCCATGGTATATCCCGGAATTTACTATTTACCAAGTAATAAATCTCTAGTGGAGAGAAAAGCCACAAAAACAGGCATGGTGCCCACACTAGAAAGGTCTTTTCAAAACACGGAGTAACATCAGGATCGGTAGTGTTCCAAGACAAATTCCAGTCCTAAAAATTTGAAAACAATGATCCAAAAATTAGTACCGATGTCCATAAAATAAAGATTTTAAACGTAATTAATCTAATTTATATATTTTTTATAATAAAATGAGTGGCCGAATACAAGTACTACAAAAAGTCTACACAAAAACCAGATACTTACCCAAAAAGTCGATCCGCAAAATCTGTCCATACCAGATAATTCCATTTAAATCGGTGTGTGAACGAACAACGATTGTATACTTTTGCAATATATTGCTGATTAATAAATGAGAAGACACTCGGTAATGATAATGCAATTATTTGACAGTAAAATCGGCAAGTGTGCGTAAACACGTGAAAATACGTGCTTGTCGCGTATACGCTTTGACGCGACTAAACATAATAAGTAGTATTACTCTCTATAAGACTGGTCGAGCCAGACGGCAATCCAACCAGTCGCGACAAATAGTGAACATCAGTAATAAAAAAATTATCACAATTGAGTATGTTATTTCTCTCTTTACATATATATATATATATATGATCAATTTTTAAGCACATATAATAAATAAAAGTAGCTATAGCATGTTTTGATTTCAATTCAGACAACTCAAAGACAATAGTTGATACCATTATATAACAAAATTTTATTCGGTAGTCTTTACAATAGGAGAAAATGATAGATTAATAAAAAAGTTTTAACCGTGAATTTTTTGATTTGCGTATAGGCATAAACTTTATCCGTTATATTCCTAGACAAATTTAGACCACGATGAATCATTAAGGTCTATTAAGCCTTTAATCCGTTTTTATTATTCAAACCGGTCACATTTTTCTATTTTACAAGTATACGCTTTAAACTGCCGTAACATCTCTAAATATAACTAGGTACAAAGTTAATATAAATAGAGTTCCTAAGAAGTAGTAAGCACTTGAACTCTGATAAAAAAACCTTTATTTAGTTTCTCAGTTTTAAAATATATTTTTACAAGTATAGGTTATTTGATATTTTGTTGACACATAGTACTGAAATACACTGTTTCAGTTAATTTTTGGTCATGCAAAAATAAAACTGATTCACAATTACCCTTATCACTTCCATGTTGATTACTATTTGATTTGAATAGTACAAATTTACCAATTCACAATATATTACCAAACAAATTTAACTTTCAAAGCTAATCAATTAGTTGTTTATAAGTTTTAAATGTCAATATAAATAATATAATTAATATTAAACATTTTAGAGCAAAAATATCTAGATTTAAAAGCATATTCAAATGTACCGTTAAGTTTCATGATTTGGTAACCTTCCAGATACTTAATCTCAAGTATAATATTATCCTCAAGAGTTCCTGATCATAGTAATTTATATTATGAACTATGTGTTTACACAACTTATCTTCGAGTTTATGCTTTATTTAAAGCTGTGTAGTGTAAGACCTGAATAATGATTCATACCTCATTCATTCATTACGTCATCGATATATTTGATGCAAAAGCCTGTATCTGTAGCATACTTAATTGTATTGATTTTGCACTTATATTTGGACAGAATATGTGGATAAACTTGTTGAGTATAATTTGATCTTTGTAGAAATGGAAAATATATGTACGTCCAAAAATATTCCCATTATATAAGTATTTTATAATTTTTTCAGGTACATATAATATAACCACATACGTGTTAAAAAAATTTATTTATTTATAAAATCATAAAATCCATTGCTTTGTTAAAAATCTAAAGTAACAAACAATTATAAAACACGAATAAAACAATTAATATAATACAAGCTACAATTATATTATAAATAATACTTTTATAATAATTTGTTTTGTATACCGTTTAAGAAATGATATGTTTATAAAAAAACTCCATTTTTCAAACATTAGCTCTAAAACTCATTTAAAAAAATAAGTTGGTATGATCACAGGACACTCCTTATATTGTATAATAAATATAAATATTTGAAAATATATTTTTTAAGTAAATGAAGTAAAAAATTTTTAAAGTCATAAAAAAATATTAAAATAATAATTATTAAAAGAAAAAATGTGTATGATCATGCTTGTTAAATCACTCTAAAGCTTTCCTGCGAATTGTGCATAAATAATATAACTTATTATAAAGTCCTTCATTAAGTACATAGGTAAAAGTTTTTAATTTGTTTATTACATTTTCAGAATACAATATTTTCATTTTAGAGTAATTCCATTAAAGTTCTATAAATATTTTCATACTGTTAAGTTTTATATAAATTAAAATATTCCTCTTATACAACAATCATTACCTAATATTTAACATATTGTACTACGTTTCAATAAATTGAAAAAAAAAATGATATCTGTAGTTAATTAGGATTTACGGTTTATAGATAAATGTGTTTATGATACTTTGAACTATCTATTATTCTATACTCGGGTATTACCATTTCCAATAACAATTACACTGAATATTCTTATTTTTCATTTGGAGAGGCATATTAATTTATATATTAAGATAAGAAGCATCTATTCCTATAGTTTATAATAATATGTTCAATGTTTAAAAACACTTTTTTATTTTTATTTTAAATATTTTAAAAGTACTTAAAATTAACAGTTAACAAGATATTATGTAATAAAATCAAAAAATATATTTATATACTATCATATGTATTATAATAGAAATCATAAACTGATGATTAAGCAGACACCAACATTTACAGTCTTTTTTTCTCTTACAGGCAATACTTATACAAAAAAAAACCTTGTTATGTTCCGTATTTCTAATTTATATAACAGTTGGTTTAGTATAGTTAAAATAAGAAGATAAACAGTTATTATCGAATCTAAACAAGATAATTTACAAAATTCAGAATCATTGTTTATTTTTATCGATATTTTTAATTTAATCAAAATATAAAAATACAGTAAAATGTTTTATATTTGTATACATTTTTAAATCTAGATCACAACATCGGTGATCATTTTGAACATATTAATTATAAATGAATAACAATGTGTGATTTTTTAATGTATATTATCATATTTTGAAGCAGTAAAAAAGCTTCAAAAATCAACACTAAAGGTAGTATCTGATAGAAAAATTGATCCAGTTGGAACTCAGGGGAATAAAAAGTAAAAATTTAATAGTTCCCGCTTTTCAATATAATAAGATACCTTATACAAAAAAAGAATTACTAAAAAAAATGTTTTTACACAGAATATAATAATTTACATTTTGTTTAAAAATAGAAACATATTAGTCGTAGTGTATATAATTTACAACACTGAACAGAAAATTATATTTTACAGTAAGATAAATAAGATCGCAATCTTGAGTTACGAATTTTGGTGAAAAGTTAGTGAATTAGGAAAACGATTAGTTCACAAAGGCAAAACAACTTATGTACCTATCACTTATAATAGGTTATAATAATAATTATTCAATGCAAAAGTTTTATGACGAAAACGCCAGAAAAATAGTAAAACAAATTATATTGCTGAGCCGATGCATAACGTGAAAATAGTATAACCGAACACGATAACGCATTCTTAACCCAGTAACAGTTAAGCGTAAACATCATTCTAAATTATTATTTACAATTATTCAACAACAATTATATGTGACATTTGAATAAATTATCGGTCGACATACTACATTTTAAGTAAAATCGCGTCAAGGGAATAAAAACCTAAGTGCTGCAAAATTGTTCGAATACCGCTAATGCGCTAGACCTGCGTCCTTTGCCATCGAATAGAAAACCGACGATTTGTTTTGCAGTAAATTAGCAGGTGAGTCGTATTCGATCATGAAACCATTATCCATAACAATTACCCTATACAGAAACAACGAATTAAAAATATTAATTATATCCAAAAATTATGTTCAATATCTGTCTAATTAAGGTACTTGTCAGAATCCATAATAGTGTTCAGACGATGAGCGATCGTCAATACTGTGCACTCGTTGAATTTCGATCGTATGGTTGATTGTATGAGACCGTCGGTTTCCAAATCGATTGCCGCCGTCGCTTCGTCTAACACTAATAACTTTGTCTAAACTAATTTATAATGTCTAAATTATTGCCTGTGGAATAATTGTGAGACGGTTACGCAACGTGTGCAATCCAATATTAGATATGTCAACGCCATCGATAAGAATTGATCCTTCAGCGGCTTCGACGATACGGAACAAACTAAGAGTCAAAGACGATTTTCCGGCTCCAGTTCGCCCAACTATTCCTACCTAAACGTCCTTCATGTTGTAACTTGATTTTACAGGCACATTTCTAATATTTCTCTAAAATTACCTTTTGGCCTCCTTCCACTAATAAATCTAAACCGTTCAATACTAAATCTAAATCTTCGCGATAACGAACTTTAAGGTTGTTAAATTGAATTTCCCCACTAGATGGCCATTCTTCGGGTGGCTGAGTTAATGGTACTTCCCTCTTCGGATTGAAGTATAAATTGAGATTCTAAACCATATGCAAGAATCGATGTAGCCCCTGCAACTGTTTTGCTAAAATTAGAATAAATTAAGAACGATGTAAAATCTCTGTAAATAAAATTTAAAAATAAATCTGAATTTTAAAATGATTGACAGCAAGTTGTAAAAAATTATTATTTTATTAAATACCTGTACGGTGCATTAAATTAGATCAATAGAAATTATCACTGCTGTAAATATAGGGGTACTGTAACTGATAACGATCAATGTACAAATTACCTGAAACGAACGAATTATAGTTAATACAGTTTCTTTATGGATTTATGTTTTAATTATTTAATAAAAAAATAAGCTATTGCGCGGCCAGAGTAACTAGAAGTGTGATCGTCACCCATCTAGTGGCAGTTTTCGTGAAAACCAGGGGTTCTAAATATTCTGGTTATTTGACTAGTGGCGTGATCTTTTTTTCGAAATTAATATTTTTTATTATAGTAGATACAGACATGTGTTGAGGCTATTATAGCTATTTTATGAACAATCTTGAATACCCTTCGTAAATATACAATATGTGTATTTTACGCGACAAAGTATTCTACGAAACCCAAACTTAAAACGGTCACACTTCTAGTTTCGCTGGCTGCACTATAATCTTTTTAGTCATAACTAATTTTTTTAAATTCAATATAGTTTCTTATAATATTTTCTCGTTAAATATTTTTATAATCAAATTAAATTTTATTACATAGTATATCATTGAATAAATACATAAATTTATGTATAATTTTATAATTTTTAATAAACAGGATAAACATGTATTATCCTTAGTTTTCATGAATGTATAAATATAATGAAATATGTACTTATTTATGTCAGCATAATTTATATTTAAATCATATTTAAATTTTTTATATATTTAAAACGTATTGCCTTATTTTTAATTACCGTTAATTTTTTTATTAAGTTGGAATTATAATATTTATATTTCACACATATTGATATTTTATAATTTCATCGATACAAATATTCTCCCAAATATTATTTATCATTTATAACAACTATTATCATGAATTTTTGTATGGCATTTGTTAAGTATACAATAGAATATGCTTTAAATCATTAATAACGTATCTTAGAAAATTTTAGACTTAAAACGATATCCGAGCTACTATAATAAATACTAATCATATTCATATTATATATATAAAATATAAACATAAATTTACCGAAACTAGAATCTGTATAAATAATCCTAACATTAATGGCAATATATTATCAGTGGTATCAATGTCCCTGGATACTCTGTTTAAAATACAGCTAATAGGTGTGGTATCATATAGACTTAAAGGATTCTTAAAAATTCATGCATTGATTAATTGGTATAACTTTTCAGCAGTAAGTATTGTGCCCAACAATAAAATTATCGATGATGCTATGGTTGAAAAAACTGAAAAACTTTTTAAATGGCTAATCATAAATTCTACACAAAAATTCCAAATTACAGATAAGCTTAAAATTATAGCGACACCATTTTGTAAGATAACAATGTTTGATAATGATCAAAAATAAAATAAAATAATAAACACACTAAAAATGCATATAAAACTACCGATATCATCTTAAAAACATCAAAATAGTAGACATAAAATATGTTGCACTTTGTATAGGCTATTTAGGGTAAAAAAGCATCTATTGTTCAGTCGTATGGAATCAAGCCTATGAGAACAATTTGAACTACCTACAACACTGTTAGATCAAATATTTTTTAATTCTTTAATTGCAAAAATCATGTTTTTTTAAATTCTTGAAAAAATTACAATAAGTAGCTAAATTGCATATCCAGAACGCCGTGTTATCATAATCTTATTAGGAATTCAAATGCACAAAAAATATACATTGGAATTATTATAAAACACTAAAAAACTGACTATTTGATTACATCATGAAAATATTATATTATACACATTATAAAACATAAATAATATTTATATTGTCTATAACTGTGTCAATATTAAATAAATAAAAAAAAAAATTTAAAAAGACCATAACCAAAAAATGTTTAAAAAAATAGAAATTAATAGATAAAATAAAATCTAAACTAAAACTTAATATTTAGTGAAAATTAAATTATAGTTTATTTATAACCTTAATTTTTTTTTAAATATATGAGATTTAAACTTACCTTGACCAAAGTCAAGTAGTCCAAACACTATGAAGTGCATAGACCTTTTGCTACAATTTTCTACTCCATGAGTAAGTGAACTATCATCACTAGACCATATAGATAACCAAATTTTTGATGAAATAGAAAATTCTTAGAATATGAACGTTAGTAAAACTGAAGTTATGCAAAAAATCGGTCCCATTGACTGAATATACTGAATGAAAATATCTCATTTGACCTAAAATTAAAAAAAAAATTAAGTTATTACATACCTATTCAATTTATAAATTTATTTAAAAGACCACACATACATTGCCGGATTCTGCTTTCTCTATTTCAATAAGTTTAGCTTTCTAATTCATAATAGGTCAAGAAATTGGTTTATTAGAATCAATAGATATTTGCCTAAATATTTAAATAAATCACCTCAAGTGAATTAGATAGAAGGCACTTTATTACAAATGTTTTTTTTTATTACCTTTGCATTGATGAATTAGAATTGGCTTCACTTTTTTGGCGAACATATTTTTCTTTTAAATCTATAGGTGCATCTTCAAATAACTTATCCATTTCTAAATAAATTTATTTTAAAAAATACTTTAACAAAATGTTACTATTACCAAAGCTTCATTTATATTACCTATTTCATCAGCTTCATTTTCATTTAATTCTTTCATATGTAATATTAAAATATCAGCAAAATCTCCTTTTTTATCTAGCAACTCTTTATATGTACCAGACTCTGATATTTGACCATCTTTCATTACCACAATTAAATCGACTTCTCTGAGATAAGTAATACTATGAGTAACCAAAATTCGAGTCTTTGAAATTAAAAAAAAACAATATGTTAAAAATCAGATTTTGCATTTTTAATATAATATAATATACTATTACTTTTTTACGTAACAATCCTGTTGGTCAAAAATAAACTTGCTCAAAAATATGTTTACCTACATGTGAGTCAACAGCACTTAATGGATTATCCAAAAAATAGATGTCACTTTCTTTATATACTGCTCTTGCCAAACTTACTCTTTGTTTTTGACCACCACTTAAATTAATTCCCTATATACTTATCAGTTGAAAATAGTCACATTAGTTTAAAATATGGTCCTCCCTCCCAAGAAAGTATACCGTTTTCAATTATAATTGGATCTTCTAATCAAAATTAATTAATAATATTAAAACAATATATATAAGCTATTATTTGTATTTAAGAAATAAATATTAAAATAATAAAGTAATTAATTCATTACTTTCATATGAATCACGAGTCACGGAATCAAGATCTAGTTCTTTAGTATTCATAAATGTATTTATTCTTTTTGTAGATACACTATACCATACAAATTAAAATACTCATTAATAAAACAACATTTACTTTTACATTTATTATGACTGTAAACTGACAACTTACTCGAACTAGATTTAATGCAAGCATTGGTAAAATCGATAGTGGAAAACGTAAAATGTTGAATAAAGATAAAGAAACAAAAGATTTTTGGGCATCTAATACGTAGCTATCGTCAGATAACACATAAACTACAAAAGTTACTAATGTTACCTAAATAAAATAAAATACCACATATTAAATAATTGAAAGACCGATAAATAGCAAATGTCTGGTCCGACCGAAGCTATTGAAGCGATCCAGAATCGCTTCTTAAGGTTTCTTGTTTTTAAATGCGGTGTCCAACGCCAGCGACACACATCTTATTCACCATCACTATCATTAACCAATTTAGAAGCTTTACAAATAAGGAGAATTAGACACGATCTTGGTCACACTTTTAAATTATTAAATGGTATTATAAATTGCTCAGAGCTACTAGTTAAATTTAATTTTCTAGTACCCGCTTCTCATACTAGAAATTTCAATGCAATTTATGTGCCATTCCATCTTACAAATTATGGGCAGAATGCCCCCATTACTAGATTGATGTGCTTTGTGAATAAATATAACGTAGATTTTTTCATTTGTAATAATATCATATCTTTTAATGTATATCTCAACAATAATGTATATATTTCTTGATTATTATTTATATGTATATTAATTTTAATTTTTATATCTACATACAATTTATATTGTCTTACTATAAGATGTACAACTTATGATCCTATTTTATAAACCAACATGATTTTTTTTTGTCCTTGTATATATTGGGCTCAACCCGTTCAAAAATTATATATATATATATATATAATCATATAGGATTATATTATAGTCAAGTTCACAAAAGAATTAAAATTAAAGGTACATTATATATAAAGTATTACTTTTTTACATGAACTTATTTGTAATATAGTCTCTGATTATAAAATAAAATTGATTTAACTTTTTATATATATATCAATATTAAATATTGATTTAAAAAATAGGTTCATCCTCTCCAACCACTTAAAAACTGTCTTAGGAAAAAATTTGAGTAAAATTATGATTAGTAAATTATTTTTATGAAATGGTACACAGACCCAAATAAATGAGGTAGCTGCTCTCAAATAAGCTGCAGTGCGAAAAACTTTAATTTCTTTTCCACGAATATCCAACACTTTTTGTTCAAAACTTGGTTCCCAAGCATATAGTTTCAAGACCTGATGAATAATTATGTAAAAATATATAATGTTTATAATTGTGTTCAAAATAACATTACTTTTATTCTGGACAAAATTTCATTCATTAATTTAACTCTCTCATCTTTGTTTTTCATTTGTTTCTCACAGCGTATATTACTAAGAATATTTTATGATATTATTGATATAAAGTAATTTTTATTTTATTATCAGTAATACATGAGGTTGTAGCTGAAAACATTGCATTTGAAAATGTCACTTTTTAAAATATAATAATGTAAATAAGTATATAGTAAATACTTATTTTACTTTGAATGTTTCAAGTACCAATTAACAATATTTTTGAATTTTAATAAAACATCGAAATTACAGTCAGTCTTTGTTTAAAATTTTAAATATCAAATTTGAAATTAAAATATTTAAATATCTATAAAAAAAAAACTGTTCATATATATAAAAATACCTATAGGAATATACCTATATAGGTATTTTAGATTTTTGTTACAAATTAAACTATAATCATTTATGATAAATCTCGTTTTAAATTTTTAAACTTGTTGACCAAGCGAAAATATTTTTATTGATTTTTATAGAAAAAATACAAAAAAAAATTAAAAATTTTAAATGTCCATAAATACGAGTAGCTTAAAACATTTTAAAATGATAAAATAAATATTTGATGAAAATTTTAAGTATCTACAGTAATTTTCTTTTAAATTACAACAACATTTGAACTTCAACGATCATAATAAATTAATGTGACTTTCCAGTATTTTTTTTTCTTTTGTTAAAAATAGAACATTTTATGAGGAATTTTGTATTACATTTTCAAGTTTTTTAACTGATTAAAAACCAAGTCATTTCATTTTTGGTCTTATGAAAATAAAACTGTTCCACAATACTACTCTTGATTGATAACTATTTGATTTGAATTGTACAAATTGACTAATTCATAATATATCACAAAAAAAATTAACTTTCAAAGCTAATCAATTATAGCTGTTCAAAGTTTTGAATTTCTAAATAAATTATACATTTAGTAAAATACAATTAATAGAAAACTATTTAGAGCAAAAATATCTAGATCAAAAAAACCTTTCAAATATACCGGTAAGTTTCATGTTTTGGTTAACCTTACCAGATAAGTACCTAATTTTATAGAAGAATTTTTTTCTCAAGAATTTATAATCATGGCAATAAATTTGTGCTATGCGTTTTCATAATTTATCTTCAAGTATATACTTTATTTAAAACTGTGAAGTTTAAGACCTGATTAATGATTTCATTCATTACATTATTGATATATTTGATGCGCACGGCTGTATTTATAGCATGGTTATCTACTTTGAACCATAAATTATAGTATATAGTTAACTCTATTGATTTTGCATATTTTTTTGGGTAAATTTCGTGAATAAAATTGTTGAGTATCATTTGATGTTTGTACAAATAATAAATAAATCGATAACCGAAAATCTTTCTCAGTTTACTTCATTTACAAGCACAAAAGATCATCCCTAATTTTCAATGGGGTTTGTCGTAAGTCAAAGATGTCTATTCATACAAAAAATATTGTATAAAAGTCACTCATAAGATCCATGTGGGCTTATGCTATTCAAATTTGGGTCTGTGTCACACCCTCACAAATTCGTACCTTACAGACATTCCAATCAATAACCCTCCGTCTGATCAATTCTGCACCTATTGGGTATATACCCAACGATATTTTATAACAATTTAAAAATCGAAACAGTACGTCAATTAGCTATCAAACATTACTTTAGATTCAACTTTAACCCATCCAGACCCTTTAATTTCCTCACTCTCGTGTAAATCTCTCCATAGGCGGAAATCAGGAGTTTTAACCCCCCCCCCCCTTCCACCAAAACAGACACCTTATTAGTAGTGTGGAATCAAAGCACCCCGGTCAGATAAATGTTAAAAATGTTAGTCCCCTCCCTGAAATTTTAATAGATTTCTGCCTATAAATTTCTTCCAGGAAATCCAATGTGTGCCGTTTGAAACGTCAATGGTATAAAGACTTACTTCAAGTAATTGCATAATAATAATTAAATGGCATTATACCTCATTCAGTTCATGTTAAAATTGTAGATGCATAATCTTATCATCATATTTTCTTATTGTGCCATACAAGCATAGATTGTTAATTTTCTAAATAGAAAATTTATAATTATATACGGGATAATATATCAATATATTTACATAGGTACACATAATACTTAATTTAGATTATGCTCATACTATTTTAGTGTTTTAAATTAACAAACTATAAACTTTATTGGATGCATAAGTTGTTACTTCTACCTTAGTTATAAATATATATATAAGGAAAACGTGACTGACTGACTACAGTCAGACTACAATATTTAAATTGTATTATTTATTTGTTTTATTAATACTACGAGACAATAGCCTAATAGTTACATAACAATAATATTATTTACATATATATATACAGTTTTGAATAATTTATGAATAACAAATAAGAACATTTACAAGATAGTGTCAATGTATAAAGTTAAACAAATGCCATGTTATAATTATCACATTATATTATAATTATTAATTATTTATAAGCATTTAAAGAGAAATGCCATTACATTTATAGATATATGTATCGTATGAATACCGTATGGGTACCATATAAATTAAAATATTTCTTTAAACATGACCTAATATTTAATATATTGTATTACGTTTCAATAAATTTAAATGAAAATAATAATATTTATAGTTAATTACGAATTATAGATAAGTATGTATGATTCAATGAATTATCTAAGACTAGGTATTATCTATTTTATACTTAGGTACTACTATAATTAGGTACACTAAAGATTATTATTTGTCATAATATATTTATACATAATACACAATACACCTATAATGTATAACAATATGTTTAATGGTTATACACACTTCTTATTTTGTACATGAAAAATTTTAAAAGTACTTCAAATTAACAGTTAACACAATAATACTATAATATGTATAATAATACAAGTATAAATAAAACAAAAATATATATTTATTATTATATCATACGACTAAGAGAGTTATAATAAAAATCATAAACCGATGATTATTATGACATCAACATTTACCGACATTAACTTGGATAACTACCTTCGTTTTTCTAATGTATATTACAGTATGTTTTAGTGTGTATAACAGAAGATAATCACGTATCACCGAATCTAAACATAATAATTTACATTTATAATCATTGTCCATTTTTTTTTTCGATATTTTAATTTTAATCACATTATTAAAACAAAGTAAAATGATTTATAAAAGTAAAAAACTTCCAAATATCCAATACCTACTTTTTAAAATAATAAGGTACCTAGAATAAAAAAGGGAAATATTAACGCAAAACCAGTTTTTGACAAAATCGATATTGTGTTTGTTATAAATGAAAAATAAATAACCGTAAAGCCTTGGAATTTTCACTGAACAATCAAATTTGATTTTCTAGACATAATACAATTTTAAAAATATTTTGGTTCTTTTTGTGCTTTTTAAATTTTTTGAAATATTTGACCTTTTTGATTTATGTTTGATAAAATGTTTGTTTACCAAAAAGCTTCAACATTTAATAAAACGTCTCTTATAATTCATAAATTATACTTTTAACAATAAAAAAAATCAAAAAACCATTATAAACATCATTTTAAAAATCAAATGTTCATGAAATTTCTTTGTTCTTACATAAGTTTGATGATAAGCTTATAAAAAAATATAAGCCTAACAATTTTTTAAACATTTGCTTTCAGGAGTTTAAGACTCTTAAATATTTCCCTTGACCCCTCCCCCCCAAACAAAATAAATAACACAACCATGTTGTAGGCCTAGTCTTCCACCACATTAATATTTGTTATAGCTTGTGTTGCTTTTTATAATGAAATGATTTATAATGATTATTATTTAAGCTTTTTTATTTTAATCCATTTTTATATCCTTTAGTCATCCGTATTTTCCCGAAGTTAAAGTGTCAACAAGACAAAAAACAAACTGGTGTATGATATTTTTTTAATAATAATTAATCTGTGTAATAATTATTAATAGCTGTTAAGTATAATGTCTGAACCGTTAGCGTAATTAAAATATTATATATTTTCATTTTACCTTTTTTTTTAATTTTGCAAATTGTCTTTCCTACTAATGTCTAATAACCACGATAGATAACCATATTAATAATTCAAGGTTACAAAAATTTTAATCTTATCATTTTTTTTAATTAAATTAAGTTCTTGGACCTATGGTCTTCAACTTTGAATGTGCTAAAAAATTTAACGTTAATTAGATTTAAACCTTTCAAAATATTACTTTCAGAAAATTCACTAATACCCCTCCCTACATTTCTAAACATACATTCCATGAAAATCTAAAAATAATGGCAGTATATGATCAAGAAAAATCCTTCTATAAAATATTTCATAATAAATAATTTTCTACCATATCATTCCAACCCTTTTATTAAAAAAAATATCGTTTTCCATTTCAAGAAATCTTCCAAAACTCTTATCGCGCAATCGGTGTCGTTAAATGAATGGCCTTCTTCCATAAAATGTTCCATTATATATACAGTATATAAAATCACTAAGTCCATTGAGCAATATTTTTCCAACTTTTCTAATA